>APFE030919994.1:3512-43595 GCA_000404065.3 Pinus taeda | reverse complement strand
AATTATTAGAGACTTCCAAATATTACTGCACTTCTTTATATAAGACTGTTGTTTGAGAGGGTAGTAATGACGTTTTTGCAAAAAAGTGAACAGTACGTTTTAGAACTTTGAAAGCCCATCACAAAAAACGGCTTTTTAAAATTTTTAAACGTGAAATACGGTCAAAATGCCTTGTGACGGGCATTTTGCCCGTCAAATTCCAACCCTGGAGTCACCCAACTCTGATTTATATCGATTTATACTGGTTAGATAACAAGTGTCAGTGGGATTTGTGTGCAGTTGAGGAGGGCAGCATTTCAGTTGATTATATTCCGGGCATCCCAACGTTAGAAACAACGGAGCTTCCGTCGTTTATTCATGAGAAAGACGCCGACTCACAGTACATTCTTGAATTGCTACGTAAGTCCTTTCACGTAAGCCGCAAAGCAGATTGGGTTCTCGGTAACTCTTTTGACGACCTTGAAAGCAAGGTTGTGAGTTTACACCCCCGATTTTGCATGTTGGCCCACTTCTTCCATCAGGTTTTTTGGACGGTGAACAATCCGAGGACAGGCGAGTTGGAACGAGCATTTGGACAGAATGTGACTCTTCCGAATGGCTGGATGGAAAGCCTACTGGTTTGGTTATATACGTTTCATTTGGGAGTATGGTTCATGTGACAAGCTCAGCTAGAGGAAATAGCCATGGGTCTCAAGGAAAGTGGACAAAGAACTGACAAAGAACTGGGCCAGACATAGTCTCTTCTAGCGTCTTACACTGCTTATTAGACGTTTTCTGAATGAGACCGAAAGGCATGGACTCGTTGTTCCATGGTGCAATCTGTAAATGTGTTAGAAAACTTGCACAAATGAATCTAGTTAGTAAAGGTTGAATACACAGCTTTGCAGAGCAAAAACACTAAAAGAAAATCGAAAGAAGAAAAGAATGATTCATTAGAAAATAGGTTACAATGCTCATGATAGAGCATTACGGGGTGAAGATCCCACGTAATGCACCATAGTGGTGATCAATGAGAAGACTCAACACCTCCAACAAGTTCCAGAGATAACTAGCTAGTTGCGGAGTGAAAGAAGGAGCAAATCATGGAGTAAATCATGCAGAAGAACTAACCAGTTGCGGAGTTAAAGAAAGAGCAAATCAAGGAGTAAATCATGCAAAAGGAATTTCGCATGCAGTTCCATGCTCTAACTAAGAGTCCGCATGTAGATGTGTAGTAGATGCATGTAGTCGCATGTTCTAACTAAGAGCCCGCATGTAGGTGTGTAGTAGTTCCAACACCCCCGCTGAACACCACTATGGGGAAAAATAGAAAATGGGCCTTGGCAACTAAAGCCAAAGGCACTTGTACTAAAATTGAGGAAAGAGGGAAAACCTCGTGGGAAAAGACCCCCCTCAAAATACAATGTAATCAAAAGAAAAGAGGAAGAAAAGATAGTTGCTAAGCAACTGTGTCCTTCACTCCAAGACGATCACGCAGAGAGCGAAACTTTTTCTCAATGAATGTCTTGCCGAAGATGTCTGTAGTCTGTTCTGCTGAGGGACAGAACTGCAAATCAATGACCTGATCATGTACTAAGTCTCTGATGTAATGCATATGGATCTCTATGTGCTTCATCCATTGCCACTGCACTAGATCCCTGCAAAATTTGAGAGTGCTCTGGTTGTCACACCAGATGATAATGGGCTGGTGGAACTAGACGCCCAACTCAGTGAGGAAGTGTTGTAGCCATAGAGCGTGAATAGTGATGTTGACTACTCCTCTGTACTCGGCCTCACCTGAAGAGAGAGCAATAGCTGCCTGCTTATTGCTTGACCAACAGATAGGGCCAGATCGTAGACTAAGTGAATATCCAGAGGTGGACTTGCGATCAATTCTATCTCCTGCCCAATCAGAATCTCTGAAGCCAAGAAGATTCAATGCAGTGCCTGTTGCATAGTGAATCTCGAAGGTGATGGTGCCCTGCACATTTCAGAGGATGCGCTTGGTAGCATTCCAGTGTAGCTCATGCGGCTCCGGCATGTATCTGTAAACTACCCCTATTGCAAATGAGAGATTTGGTCTGGAGTGGGTGAGGTACAATAAAATCCCCACTAGCTGTCGGTAGAGAGTGCTGTCAACTACTGGAGTGTCACCTCCATCCTCAAGGCGGACCCCAGACAGAAAAGGAGTCGGTGCTGGTTTGCAGTCAGTCATGTGAAATCTCTCGAGGAGATCCCGTGCATACTTAGCGTGAGAGAGTTTGATGCCTATGGCATCCTGGCTAATCTCAACACCAACAAAGAACTGTAATGGACCCATGTCCGTCATCAAGAACCTATCATGCAAGGCCCTCTTGACTGTAGCAATGGCCGAAGCCGAGCTGGCAGTGATTAGGAGATCATCTACATACAAAACTAAGATAAGAAGAGAATCATGTGTCCTAAGCATGTAAACATTCGGATCAGACTTATATCTTTCAAAGTTTTGTGATAAGAGAAAAGAATCTATCTTTGCGTACCAAGCTCTCGAGGCCTGCTTGAGGCCATAGAGAGATTTCTTCAGTCTGCAAACTAAAGGTGAATCTTGAATGAAACCATGTGGTTGCTCCATGTAGATCTCCTAAGATAGGTGTCCATGAAGAAAGGCATTCTTCACATCCATCTGATGTACTGCCCACCGCTGGGCAGCCGCAATGGAAAGTGTAAGGCGTATGGAATCCATCTTTACTACAGGAGCAAAGGTCTCGTCATAACCAATACCATGCACTTGTTGGAAGCCTTTGGCTACTAGCCTTTCTTTCAATCTAGTGATTTTCCCATCTGCAACACTCTTGGTTTTGTAGACCCATTTGCATGGGACAAGTTTCCTTCCTGAAGGAAGGGGGACCAGATCCCAAGTCTGGTTCTCGAGGAGGGAGTTATACTCCTCCTCCATGGCAGACTCCCAAGATGGATGCCCAACAACTTCAACATAAGACTGTGGATCAGAAGACTGAACCAAATGACAATGCCAGCATGGCGATGGCTCAGTGGTAGTGAGAATGAGAGGAGGCTCAATAAACTTTGAGCTAGTCCTCTGCAGATCAGAATTATCTCCCACAAGACCATTTCTAGTAGTTGGGTGGTCTTGTGCATATATCTCACGTAAGCTCCTTGTTCTCTGATTTATGACAGGGGAATATGATTCATTGCTGGAAGCCCGATCTAGACTTTAATGTGGATCATCATTTGCATGCACTAGATTTGTATCTGAAGACTCTGTCTCTGCATCTGCATGCTCTACCTTGACATCTGCATGCTCTATATCTGCATCTGAGTGTACTAAGTCATCATCTCGGACATGAGGTAGATAAAAGGTGTCTGCATGCGGCGATTGAGGTGCATGTGAGAGACTTTCCTCAAATTTGACACTTCACTCAATGTTGAGCTTATCAGTAGAGGGAATCAGGAGTTGGTATCCCTTCACACCATCGGGGTATCCAAAAAAGATGCACTCAATGCTCTGTGGATCAAGAGATTTCCTCGTTTCAGAGGGGATCCTGGCCCATGCTTTGGAGCCGAAAACATGGAAGTGGGTGACCTTCGGTTTAGTGCCACTCCAAGCCTCAAAGGGGGTCGAATCTTTGACAGACCTATCAGGAGATTTATTCTAGATTAGCACAATTAAGTGCTTCGGCCCATAGCTTATGAGGCAGTGATTTAGCATGCAGCATGCAGGAAGCCATCTCTTTGAGAGATCGGTTCTTTCTCTCAGTAACTCCATTTTGCTGTGGAGTGTATGGAACTGTGTACTGCAACTATATGCTAGAATGAAGGCGAAGGTTCTGAAGTGCTTTGTTAACATATTCCCCCCCATTTCCTGTATGGAGGGCTTTGATCTTTCTCGCTATTTGTGTCTCAACTAGTGCTTTGAAATCTTCAAAGTGCGCAAAAACTTAAGATTTGGCCCTGAGAAGATACACCCAAGTATATCATGAGAAATCATCAATAAATGTAAGCACATAACTTGCTTTTTTGATAGAAGGATGAGGAAAAGGCCCCATGAGATCAATATGGATAAGATCTAAAGGAGATGATGCTCTGTGAGTCTTGTCGGTGTCAAACTTTTCTCTGGGATGTTTGCCAAGGACACATCCTTCACAAACTCCTTTGGAGAAACTGATATTTAGCAAGCCTTCCACCATCTCATTCTTGCTTACCTTCTGCATATACTTGTAATTTAAGTGACCAAACCTCTCGTGCCAAAGCCTACTACTATCATCAGCATGTGTAAGCAATAAGGAGGATTCAGATTCAATAAATTCAGAAAATGTATACAGTCTGGCTCCATTGTTTACCTCACCGGTTGCAGTTTTGCAGCTGCTATGTAGATCATATATGTTCACTGCATCTGGAGTGAATTCCACTCTCTCTCTAGTGTCGGAATGAGTGATCTAATAAACTGAAAGCAGGTTTACCAAAAGTTTTTGGAACATGAAGCACATCTTCAAAGCTTTCGTGTAGAAGTTCCACTTTCGGTGACCTCAATAGGTGAGTCATCTCCCATGAGGATGGGAGGTCCTTTGCATGCATCCAAAGAGGAATAGACTTCCTTTGCAGCAACCATATGATGTGATGCACCAGAATCTATAATCCATGCATCAGGAGAAGAATTAATTGCAACTAAAGCATGAAAATTGTTACCTTTCTCATGTGGCGGATCCTCAGTTTTCTTCTTGGCGCCCTGAGGGATGTGGTCCCCAAGGTTGTGCTTCTGAAGGATTTCTTCCAGTTGGTCAGTTTGTTTCTTCATGCAAGAGGATTCTGGATGGAATCCTCTTTGACAGTAGGTGCATCTGTTTTCTTTCTTGCCTTTCTCATTTCTCGAGCCAGAGGAGTCATTGAAGGGCTTGGTGTACCCTTCCTTCTTTGGATGTGAATAAGATTTTCCCTTGTCTTTTTGCTGCTGATTTTTCTGATTTGAATCAGATCTGTGTTTTTTATTGTGGCTGCCATCATGCACAACAAGTGCATGCGCTTTTAGAGGTTCAATTTTCCCCATGCCAATGAGTTTATCTTACTCAAAAGTAAGGCACTCCATAAATTCTTTGAGAGAAGGAACAGTGTAGAATTTATGTGTTGCGAGCCTTACTGAATGAAATGTAGACACAAAGATGGAGTATTCCGCTCCGAGCGTTGACATAATAGAGAGAACTTGGCGACTCTCCTCCTTGGATTTGTCAATTCCACAACCCTTGAGTTGCAGTAATAGATCATTATATTTGGTGAAGAAGTCTTGAATTCTTTCATAGTTCTGTGGATCCAATGACAACAGCTCCACTTCGAGCAGATGTCCTTTCATCTCATCTTGTTTCCCGTAGAGATCTTCAACCTTTTTCCAAATCTCATTGGGAGTATTGCAGGTAGATAGATGAAACTGCAACTCTGGAGAGATGCACATGCATATGGATCCGTGGGCCTTATCCATACGGTTGAGGTACTTGTATTTCTCTATGTCTGAAGTGGGTTCCACTTTTGTAGCCATGGTAATCCTGTACAACCCTTTATGATGAAGGTATCGAGCCATTTGTTCCTTCCATTCATGATAGTTGTACGGTGTTAGGATCGATGCTTTGGGAAACTCCATTTTTCTGTCAATCTTTGATCTCCACGATGTAATACTTGCAAAATATAGTATTGGTGCACCTTTTATCTAGCAACCTGTGGGCTCTAATACCATGTAAATATGTTAGAAAACCTGCATAGATGAATCTAGCTAGTAAAGGTTGAACACACAGCTTTGCAAAGCAAAAACACTAAAGAAAATCGAAAGAAGAAAATAATGATTCATTAGAAAATAGGTTACAATGCTCATGATATAGCATTATTGGGTGAAGATCCCAAGGTAATGCACCTAGTGGTGATCAATGAGAAGACTCAACACCTACAACAAGTTCTGGAGATAACTAGCTAGTTGTGGAGTGAAATGAGTAAATCATGGAGTAAATCATGCAGAAGAACTAACCAGTTGTGGAGTTAAAGAAGGAGAAAATCAAGGAGTAAATCATGCAAAAGGAATTTTTCATGTAGTCTATGCTCTAACTAAGAGTCCGCATGTAGATGTGTAGTAGTTGCATGTAGTCGCATGCTCTAACTAAGAGTGTGCATGTAGGTGTATAGTAGTTCCAACACAATGAGGTGCAAGTGTTATCCCATCCCTTTGTTGCGGGATTCATTACTCACTACGGATGGAACTCAATGCTTGAAAACATAGTTGGTGGAGTTCCAATGATAGGGTTTCCATTTTGGACGGATCAACTCACCAACAACAAGCTCATGGCTGACGAATGGAAGATCGGATTCAGACTGAGCGGAGGATAGGCAACAGAGAAAGGACTGATACTGAGGAATGATATATCTAGCACCATCAGAAAATTGTTTAGTGACGAAGGTATGGAGGTAAAGAAAAATGTGGAGGCTTTAGAGACGGTGCTAGGACCGCAGTGCGCAAAGGAGGACCTTCAGATAGAAACATTGAGACCTTTATAGAAGGTTTGAAGCACAAACGTATGAGTAAATAACTGGAAGTTAGTGAACGATCTCTCAATAAGTATTAGCATAAGTGGATAAGTATAAGTGAAACTTCATGATTCTCAGTCATATTTCACCTCGTGATCTAATGCCACACATTCTTCTAGATTTTGGCGCTTATGTTTTCCTCATTTAAATCAAAGCTATTTGATCTTGTCTTTACATCTCAAATGGTAAGTGTGTTTTAAAAGTTATGACAGCATGTAGGTGTCTTGTGTTCTACAAACAAGAAGTTTCTTGTCTTATAAATAAAACGTTTTATATGTTAATTTAGTGTATGTAGTGACCTTAAAATTAGATAATAATAATTATTTTTTTCAAGTTTTATTTTTAAAAGTAAAGTATCATGAAACTTCATTAGACTATACTTTATTTAAATTAATTAATTTATAATTATATAAATTAATATCAAAATATTTTATTTATTAATAAGAGTTTTAGTCATATATATATATATATATAGAGCTAGAGTTATATTAAAAAAAAATACATCTCCTTTATACTCGATTCTAAATATTAACAATAAATCAAGTACAACTATGATAGTGAGGATCATGGATGATTTATAATTGTTTTAATTTAAAATTAATTAAATATGTATATTCATTTTTGTTATTGATTAAAATGGATGTTTTTTATTTAGTGAATATTTTATTTTTATTTTAAAAGCGATACTTACCATTTCTAAATTGAACATGAAAAGAATTACACATCTCCCCTCTAAAACTTTATTTTTTTGTTTCAAAAAATTTAAGAAAAAACATTTTTAAATCAACACATTTTTCTCCCCAATTTTTTATTTTATTTTAAATAATAATTACCTTCACTAAATTAAATTAGGCTTTTCATATTATTAAAAAAGAAAATATTTACTTGGTTTACTTTGAAATTTTATTTTTTATATTTAAAGCGTGTGGCATATTTTGGAATTGAGAATTTTAAGAGAAAATTCTCTTCGTCACCTAACACTTCTAGTATAGTAAATATGGCAAACCTTTTAATAATTATCTTACAATATAGTGAAAAATTATCATTATCACAAAATAAGTTTTTAAATACTATGTTTATGGAACAAAATATATATTAAATATATTAATTGTTTTTGAAACTTTGAAGAAGTTTTCGATGAATAATGGATGCAAACAGTGGATTATGAAAATATTCCCTTGAGATGTCGCAGGTTCCATGAGCATTGGCACCTATTTAGACACTGCCCTCTCAGTAAAATAGAGAACATAAGTAAAGCAACCACAATGAAAGATACTGAAAACTTTCACAAAGTGGGATATAGAGGAAAAGGGGGCAAAAGGGAGCAAAAGCAACAACAAAGAGGAGGGCAACAGGCCAGTCTGAATAGGTTCCAAGTTCTCACAGAAGAGGAAGAGATCACAAAAGTAGATCAGGTAATGGAAGGAAGACCAGGGGAGAAGGAGAAACAAGAAAATAGGGAACAAACATAGGATAGTAATAAATAGAAAGAGACTATGCTTAGTGATGGAGAACTTGAGATGGACCAAGAAATGACCTAGAGTGAGATGAAAACAAAGGATCATGAACTGTAGGAGCTTCTTGATAGGGAACACCTAGATCTGGAAGGGTTCTTGAAACAAGGAACCATGGGAGGGGTAGAATCATTACCTCAAGAAGAGTTCAACAGAGTACAACAGTTGTTCTTATGGAAAACAAAGACTAAAGGGTTAGAAGGGCAAAGAAACAATGAAAGGTAGCGAAACGAAGGTTTGAAAACTATGAAAACCACACCACGATTAGCTCCTAGAAAGCCAAGAAAGAAAAGAGGCAGAAAAAAGCAGAACCAGTTATTGATGGAATGTGGAAAGCTAATGATAGATTCAGGTAAGATGAAAGACCTAACTGGTTACTCCTTTACAAATCTTTGATGATGAAGTTCACATCTTGGAATATCAGAGGTCTAGGTAGTAAAAGAAAACAAAGAATACTTAGCAATAGAATGAAACAAGAAGCTTTGGATATGATCTTTATCCAGGAAACTAAATGTTCCATTCAAAAAATAAAATAAATTCACAGTAAATGGCTCTATAGATTTGAGTTTCTAGAAGTTAAAGCAGATAATACAACAGGAGGCATACTCACACTTTGGAACCCCCAAAAGCTTGGCATAATAGATGTTGAGGCATATGGGAATTATTTATTAGTGGTTATTCAACTTGTGGGAGATAGGGAGACTTATCTGGTCACAAATGTTTATGGCCCTCAAAGAATGGATGATAAACTCAAGTTTCTAGATTCTCTTGTGGATCTAAGAGATAGACATGTAGGAGTACCATGGATCATGGGTGGGGACTTCAACATGATCAAATCACTTTCAGAAAAAAAGGAGGAACCAGAACTTTAAGAAAAGGCTCCATAGGATTTCAAACTTTTATAGATAATATGAAGCTAGTTGACACTGATATAAGTAATGGCCTCTTTACTTGGAACAATAAAAGAGGAGGAGAGTCTCAAGTAGCCTCAAAGTTAGACAGATTCATAATCTCAGAGGACCTTATGCTCACTGACAAGGAAATGATAGCGAGAATTCTCCCCTTTGGAGGCTCGGACCATTGGCCAATACAACTTGAGGTTCAGGGCATTGATATCCCCAAGAACGGAACTTTTAGATTTGAGAACATCTGGCTCACCCACCCAGATTTCATCAGCAAAATTGTAAAATGGTGGTCAGAAGATCTACATATTCAGGGTACAAGAATGTTTCTGTTACACAAAAGACTAAAGCACATCAAGCTCAAACTTATAGACTGGAACAAGAATGAATTTGGCAATATTTTTGAAGCGAAAAATGTTGTTAAAGATAAAATCTAGGAACTTAATCAAGCCCTTATAACGGATGGCTTTGAAAAAGTCAGAAATGATCTAGTTACCAAACATCATCAAGACTGGGAGAATTTATGTAGACAAGAGGAAATATTTTGGAGACAAAAATCTAGAGTTCAATGGCTAAAAGAAGGGGAGCGAAACACTAGATTTTTCCACAGATCCATCATGGTGAATAGATCTCATAATAGGATCTCTTCGATCAGGGACGAGGGAGGTCATATTGTTAATTCCCATGAAGATATAGAAGCTGCATTAGTCCAGCACTTTCGAAGTATAGCAAAGGAAACCATTTCAGACAGAGATCATTCTATCAGGGACTTAACAAGGCATATACCTAGGCTTGTAGCAAGAGAGGATAACTTCAATCTTAATAGGCTAGTGACTGAAGAGGAGGTTAGTGAGGTCATCAAAGACATGTAGAATGGTAAAGCACCAAGCCCTGATGGTTTCAATGTGGATTTCTTTAAAGCGTGCTGGAACATTGTTAAACAAGACATTTGGAATGTGGTGGAGGATTCCAGAATGAATAAAACCATTTTGAAGGTGCTCAATACTTCCTTCATCTCCTTGATCCCCAAACCAAACAATGGTTAAACTCCAGACAGGTTTAGACCCATAGCTTTGTGCAATGTGGTGTACAAGATAATATCCAAGGTTGTTGCCAATTGACTCAAACCAAGAAGTGAAGGTACACCTCATATTCTCATATACCCATGAACATGAACATCCCTCAATTGTTTCTAAAGTCAATCAAAATCTCATTTTAGGTTGAAGTCTGGAAACAACCTTTAGACTACAAGCATGTTCGTTTTTGTTGTTGTTGGTCTCATGAATACAATCACCTCTTTAGATATTTATCCCTTATGTGAGTGGAGTAGTTGAAGGAGAAACAAGAAAAGAGGGCTATGAAGGCTTGCAAAAGGTATGACGGTGAAAGAAAAATTAGAGAGCATCAACAATATGTGTAAAGGAGGGGTCCCTTTAGTCTAAAAATAGTTTTTAGGCATTAGTAAGAAAGGAACACGAAATGTAGAATCAGGTAGGAAGATAAGAAATAGTCAAAGAAGAGAAAGTTTCTATTACAAAAATAAATGTATTAAAGGGAAAGGAACCTAAGGGACAAGAAACAAGATAACCCATAAAAGTGATGTTGTCATACAAGAGGTGCATGAGACAATAGTAAAAAAAGAGCTAAAAGACATGGACATGGATGAAATTGTGCTATAAGATTTAATAGAAAAATAAAAAGGAAAAGACTCAAGAGATTACTACGAAAAGTTACTGTTGGGTGTCATTTTCTATGCTTATTTTTCCTTAATTGAAACCATAATATGACCTAATAAACATAATTTATTCTACATTTTGTCTACTTTATTCTCATTTTTTCCTAAAAATGCATCAAAAATGTATTTAAATAATTCTCTCTTAAATCATGAATTTTGACAAAATTCATGTTTTGGGAAATAAATCTAACTAGAAATTTAGCATAAAATGGAATTTCTAGTAAATGATAGTTTATAGGGAAGTATAGAATATGAATTTTCTTCATTGGGAACCATACATGGATTGATACCTATTGGTTCTCCAAAACGCGTGTCACATGTTCCTGGTTAACACTTAGTCAACCCATCATGCTTGCAGCAAAATACTTTGTTTTAACCTAAAATTTTGAATTATTTTGATATTTGATGGATTTTTCCTGATCTTGAAGCACTCTAAAGGTGGAGCTTCACCCAAAAAAATGTTTAAGATATCATTTTAGCTAATGGTTAGAGTTTTCATAGAATTTCAATTCCAAAAATGTATGTATAAATACCATGTAAAGACTTTGATTAAAAAAAATTAAGCTTGGAATTCCAAATTTCATTATTTGAAGAATTTTGGCTTTACTTATACATATTTAGAGCTTTTATATAGATTTGGACATGTTTCTTTCATCAATACATGAATATGAAAGAAACATGTGTTTCCTCTTAACAGGTCACAAGTTCAAAACCAGAGGGGGTTAGAGTATGTATGCCTTTGTAGACTTAGTAATCAAATCGCTACACGGAGGTGGGTCCCTTGTCCCACAAACAAGGGGGTCTCATACACCAATTTGGTGGCTTGGCTGTGACCTTGAAAAATGGATATTATGGATATATTATGATTGATTTTTCTTAAATAGTAGTCTCAAAGTGTGTAAGATATGGTATGGAGGGCACCTATGGTCAGAATGTATGCATTTGTTTCACTGGTAAAGTTTCATATGTTTTCTTCCATGTTTATCTATACCTATTTAAGAAATCTATTACTTTCATTATATCTAAGTTAGCTTGTTCATATTTCTTATTTCATGAGATTCAAGCTATCTTTTTTATAATTCCCAGTTTCACACTTGTAATTGTTCATACTTGTTTGTAATCATCTTTTTACATAACTAGGCTTATTATTTTGATTTTAAAATTGTTCATGAGAAAATCAAGTCTTCTTATCCATGAGAATACGACTAGGAGTGTCAATCCATGAGAAAAGGCCCTAGTGCGTGAATAACTTATCACTTAGTGTGGCATCAAAGAATTATAGGTCTTTCGCTTATTGATTAATATATGTCTTCAGAACCAAGATTTTTTTTGGGTTAGGTAAAAGATGAGTTTTCATCCATGACAAAAGTACCCAATTCATGAAAATCCACAAAACTAGACTTACTCAAGAATTATTTTTTCTTTTATAGAATAATAGACATCCTAAGAAAGATGCTTATTTCTAGGTTATGTAAAGGATTAGGAGTGTCATTCCATGAGAAAAGGGCCTAGTGCATGCAACTCCATCAAACTAGACTTACTCAAGCATCCTTTAATTTTCAAAAACTGTACATTTACTTCTCATGGAGTGTGCCTTTAGTTAACAGTGCTTTTTTTTCAAGAAGCATGGATAGTTTTTTTTAGTTGAGTGAGTTATTATATTAGTTTTGTTTTATGCTTTATTGAAAACTTTAAGGGTCCGTACTAAAGGATTCAAAGAGTGCCCAAGTAATGAAAGGTAGAGGTAGAGATATGATAAACAAAAAGGAGTTTATGCAAGACATGGGTGGAAGAATTGTTAACTCAGGACAAGTGGCCATTTTGTCAGAGGTGTTTCCCTCCAAGCAACATCATCCACAATGAAGATCATCTCATGAATCATAAGAGACCTAAATTATCACAATAATAAAAGAATTTTGAAAGATCAAATCTGCGAGGAATTCCTTACAATAGTAATGCTACAGAAAATTAAATGAAATTGTGAAATAGCCATCTTATTAGCCTCCCAATGTTGGTGAGGTTGTGAAGTTGTTGCATTAGATTTCACTGGTCAAATTGGTGGCTTGGGAATCCTATGGAACCCCAACAGGGTATAATTTATAGGCTATGTTGATACCCAATAATTATCTTAGGAAGATTCCACCTTGTGGGATCAAATGAGGTTGGTTGCATTACAATATTATATGGACCACATATAATGGTAGAGAAAACCAAGTTTCTCTATAATTTAACATGCATCAATGTGTTGGATAAAGAAGATTTATGGATTATTAGAGGTGACTTGAACATTATCAAATAATTGTAGGAAATAAATAGGGAATTTATTTTAAGATTTAGATGCACATCATTTAAAAAAAATGATGCAATAAATGAATATAGAATATATAGATACAATCAAAAATAATTTTACCTACATTAATTGCAGAGGAGATAAGTACCAAATTGCTTCTAGACTAGATATAATTTTTATTTCTAAATCCATTTTGGAAAAAATATATTCTTTGAATAATTTAGTCTCCCAAATGTAGTGTTATGCTCTTGACGTGAGAGAAATTCTAGAATACCAAATATGTGAAGAAACACAATCCAGAACATAGAATAAAATGAGAAAAACAACAAGTATTTTATTATTTAGAGATAAAAGAAATGTTCACTTGCATCTTCGAGGGGGAAACCTCCAGCAGAGTAGATCTCGATTACAAAATAAGACTCGATGATATTCCCTTTCTAACTATGAATATTTATAGCTAAATGACCTTCAACAACGTAACGATTAGTGGTCCTTTGCATAACATGGGTTAACCACTTTATTTATTAATTATGGCCTGTTTGCAACTAACTGTGGTCCCTTTCTTAAATGTGGGTTAACCACTTACAATTATTAATATGGGCTTTATTGACTCTTTAACAAACTATGACTATGACTTGATCCTATTGGCTTTATTACATAAATAATGGGGTTAGGGTTGGACCTTAACATGCCCTCCCCCATCAAAAGTAACCTTTTCCTCAAGGCTTAAGCTCTGGAAACTACTGAAGAATAGTGGTTGGTTCCTAGGTCGCATCTTCTAGAGAGGTGTCTTTCCACTTGAATAGGACTTTCTTTATTGTGCAACCACATAGATGTCTTTCACGAGTATCAAGGACTTGGTCAGGCTAGAGCCAGAGTGAACCTTCCTCATCCAATTCAGGTAGATTGGTTTGGATAATGCAATTGTTCCCCACCACTTTCTTGAGGCATGATACATGGAACATTGGATGGATTTTTTAAGTTGGTGGCAAGGCCAGTTTGTAGTCTACTGCTCCAATGCATTGAAGTATTTGATAAGGTCTGTAGAATTTTGGAGTTAATTTCTAGAAGCCCTTTTCTTTGAGCAATTTTCACTTATCTGGTTGCAACCATAGGAATACCTAATCCCATTCTTGAAATGTGTGCTCTGAACGATGTTGGTCTGCCTGTTACTTCATTTCATTATGAGGTCGATGGAGATTATCTTTGCGATGAGCTAGCATGGCAACAAGGTTGTGTAGGAGTTGATCAACGTCTTTCACCTTAGAGCATCCAGGGATATAAGAAATAGGTGAAGGTGGGAGTTGACCATACACTGCTTCATATGGAGTCATATTGGTGGCTTCACGATAGTTAGTATTATACCACCATTCAGCTAGAGGTACCCACTGTACCCATTGATGCTTCTTTTCTGAAGTGAAGGACCTTAGGTATGTCTCCAAACATTTGTTGACTGCTTCAGTTTGACCATCAGTTTAGGGATGATATGCAGTACTTAGTTGGAGTTGGGTGCCTTGTAGCTTGAAAATTTCTTGCCAAAATTGGTTGGTGAAAGTCGAGTCATGATCAGACACAATGGAAGTTGGCATGCCATGCAATTTGAAGATCTGGTCCATGAAAGCTTGAGCCACCAAAGTGGGGGTAAATGTGTGGGGTAGAGCACAAAAATGAGCATATTTAGAAATTCTATCCACAACCACCATGATGACGGATTTGTTTTCCAACTTTGGGAGACCAGTAATGAAATCCATAGAAACATCCGTCCAGATGGAGGCAGGGTTTGGCAATGGTTGTAAGGTTCATGGTACCTTGACTATTTCTCCTTTGTGTTGTTAACACACATCAAATTCAACTACAAAAGTAAGAATGTTATATTTCATGCCCATCCAAAAGAAAGAATGACAAGTGTGAGCATAAGTCTTCTGAAAACTTACATGCCCTGCAGTGGGAGATGAGTGCAACTCTATCAAAATGTGATTTTTGAGTGTGGATGTTGGTGAAATAACTACTCAATCCTTATAGCTAAGAATATCATCCTTCCAAGAGTAGCCAACTGAGGAATTAGGATCTTATCTTAAGTTATTAATGAGTTGGGAGAGAGAGGGGTGTGAAAACAATTCCTTGTGAGCTTCTTCAATCCAATTTGGTATGGGAAGAGAGATTGATAGCAGGGTGCTTTTATCGTCAAATTGGCACGATAAAGCATTTTCTACTACATTTTCATTCCCTTTCTTGTAAATTATCTCAGAATCATATCCAAACATTTTGGCCAACCATTTATTTTTCTATGGCAATGATAGACATTGCTCCAAAAAATATTTGAGGCTTTGATGGCTTGTGCGGATTTGGAAACAACGCCTCAATAAGTATGGTTGCCAGGTATCTATTGCATGTAAGATGTCCATCATCTCTTTCTCATAGGTAGATTGTCCCAGATATTTCTCAGTCAATTGTTGGCTGGTGAAATCCAAGGGTCAACCTTCCTACATTAAGACAACACCAATACCCATATGTGAAGCATCACATTCAATTACAAAAGATTTGGTTAAGTCGAGTAGTGCCAATACTAGAGTGGAACACATGGCCTCTTTGAGAGCCACAAATGCCTATTTTACTACATCAGTCCATAGGAATGAATTTTTCTTGAGAAGGTTAGTGAGGGGTCTAGCAATGCAATCGTAATTGCTGAAAAATTTGCGATAGTAGTCAGTGAGACCCAAGAATCCCCTCAAAATATTCAAGTTTTTTGGTTGGGGCCAATATTGGATTGCCTGTATCTTTTTGGGATCAACCCCGACACCTTCATGACACATAATGTGTCACAAATACTCGACTTCTTCCACACCAAAAGAGCACTTGAAGAATCTGACAAATAATTAGTGATTTCGAAGCAGTTGCAAGATTAGGTCTACATGATGAAGATGTTTTTCACACGTTAGGTTGTAGATGAGAATGTCATAAAAGAAAATGAGGAAAAAATTTCAGAGATATGGTTTCAGTAGGTGATTCATGAGGCTTTCAAAAGTAGATGGAGCATTATAGAGCCCAAATGGCATGACCAAGAATTCATAACGACCTTCATGAGTTTGGAAAGTAGTCTTGGGAATTTCTACTTCTTTCATGCATATTTGGTGATAGCGAGAGTGAAGCTCTAGCTTAGTAAAATTGAGCACCATGTAGTTCATCAAGAAGACCATCAACAACCGGAATAGGGAATTTGTCTTTGATCGACTTGTTGACGGCCTGAAATTCCGGACACATGCACCATTCCCCATCTTTCTTTAGCACAACAACCGCTAGTGATGAATAGGGATTGATGGTAGGACGAATAACACCCACTTCAAGGAGTTCCTTAACGATTTTTTCAATTTCATTCTTTTGGGTGAAAGAATATCGATATGGGTGCACATTAGGTGGTGGGACCCATGGGACCAAAGTGAGTCTATGATCATGTTCCCCTATAGAGGGTGGAAGCTCTTGAGGTTTGTCAAATACCTGTTGGTGGTGGTTTAAGACCTGTTGAATCTCAAGATGAATCTGAAGAGTAGTGGATTCTATGTATTGGATGGCATTAAACTGAGTGATGACTCCATGATGGCCCTTTTTCAACAAATTTTCCATTCGATGCGAGCTGATGATAGAAGGAGCACCTACATAGAGTCCATAGAGTGTGTGAATGTGGTCATTTTGCTTAAAGCTCATATATAACTCCTGGAAATCCATTGTGATTGGGCCTAGTGTGTGAAGCCATTAAACACCGAAGACAATGTCACAACCACCCATGTTAATCGCAAGCATGTGGGTCTTAAAGTGGTAGTCTCCCATCTGAAGTTTAATATTTTTGCAGAGGCCTTCACATTTCATTGTCCCCCGATCAACAATAAGGACCTGGAAATTAGAGACTGTGCTTACAAAACAATGAACAACTTTGGTGACTTGCTTATGGATAAACTTATGAGTGTTCCATTATCAATCAATACTACTACAGGGCGATGTTTAAGAATGCCTATGATTTTGAGAGTTTGGGGCGTAGAAATGCCCGCCAAAGAATGTAGTGAGATAACCGATTCATCTGGCGTAGCTGTGAGATCATCATCTTGCTGGGTTTCCTCAACTTCGTCCTATGGCCCCTTAAGAGGTGGATATTCCTCGGATGAGCTGTGAGTAGTAACATCAATTTGAAAGAATTTCCATTCCTTGCACTTATGCCCTGGGGCATATTTGTCATCACAGTAGTAGCAAAATCATTGTTTTCTTCTTTCATCCATTTCTACTAGAGACACCTTTTGAACCTTAAGTGTTTGGGTAGGGCCCTACACCTGGGTGGAACACCCCTTGGCTATGAAATTTGGACGAATAGACTGGGCAGCTAAGGAAAGTTCTACCTTGACAGCATTTTTGCAAGCATTTATCCATGTAGGTGGGTGGTGCATCTGAACATGTTCTTGGATTGATTCTTTGAGACCATTGATGAAACACTCCAAGTAGAATTCATCTCCTAGACCTTCTGTTATGAAGGCCAATGTATCAAAGGTTGCAATGTAGTATTTTACTATGGTTATCTATCAGAGCTTAGTGAGATGGCCCAAAAAATTAGATTCTCGATCAAAGCGGTCAGAAAAGGATTTTGAGAACACCTACCATGTTATGTTCTTGGGATAACATTTCACATGCCATTACCACCATTGCCATCTTTCTTGGTCCAAGTAAAGGGCTCCCACAGATAGTTTAGTTTGATCATCAAGGATATCATTCAGGGTGAAATATTTTTTCATTTGTGCTACCCATACTACTCGATTAGAGGCATCAAATTTATACATGTCCAGCATGGGTGGCCGAGGGTGGGAATGTTGGTGATTTCCATGGAAGTGAATATGATGGCTAGATTCTCCTTCGAGGTGTTCATCAATACTATGGGCCTCCTGATGATACCCTATCATGCTCTTGGTGACTAGTTCAAGTGATTTTGAAATTTCTTCCAGTGGTTCCTTGAATGAATCCAACTTTGATTCAAGGCACTCAATCTTCTGATTGGCAATGACTTGAGCTTTGGTTTCTACCATACACAAATCTCAGTCACTTGAAGTCACTTCGAAAAAAGTTGGGACCGCCCGAAAAATGAGGCTGACCAGTGAATGGTACCATTGCAATCAACTCGTCGTCCTGAATCTTATGGGCTAAGTCTCTTGTAAGTGTCCCGGGGAGGACCTAGATGTGAATTGTATTGCTGCGGTAGAACCTAAATTGGTGGATTTGATATGGGAGAAAATATAATGGGCGATATTCAGAGAGTTGAGGGAACTATGGTCACAAAGGATTGTTAGGTGCTACAGATGACAATATACATAAGCTTCCAACAATAGTACTCGGCCCAATATTTCAGGGCATTAACTAAGGAGGATCAATCGTACCCTTAGCCATACTACCTGAATACCATATTGTACACATTAGTAATCTCCTCGAGTGTTGTTCTCAATGTACTATAGTAGTAAGACGACCGATGACTTATCTAAGACCAGGTTTCAATTGAGTTTAGGGGGCTTTCGATATACCCAGATGGTACATGGAAGTGTAGTCTGTGTGCAATTTTGTCTAATGCACTACTAATTGAAGGGGTACCCACAGGGGTTACAAGGGAGTCCAATAAGTGTGGCAACCTCTTGTATTTCCGGCATGCATGCCTCCCCAAGTTGACATGTTTATGCGCTCAACAACATATCCTGTGGTTTAAAGATGCCACAACATGTCTCTCGCCTAAAAAAAACTCTGCAAAAATGGAGGTACCGCGGCCCTAGAAAGTGCTCTGATACCACTTGTTATGCTCTTGACATGCGAGAGATTCCAGAATACCAAATATGTGAAGAAATTCAACCCAAAACATAGAATAAAATGATACAAACAACAAGTATTTTATTATTCACAGATAAAAGCAATGTTCACTTGCACCTTCGAGGGGGAACCTCCAACAGAGTAGAGCTCGATTACAAAATAAGACTTGATGATATTTCCCTTATAACTACGACTATTTATAGCTAAATGAACTTTAAAAACCTAACGACTAGTGGTCCTTTTAATAACATGGGTTAACCAGTTTATTTCTTAATTATGGCCCGTTTGCAACTAATTGTGTTCCCTTTCTTAAATGTGGGTTAGCCACTTACAATTATTAATACGGGCTTTATTGAATCTTTCACTAACTATGACTATGAATCGATCCTATTGGGTTTATTACATAAATAAATGGGTTAGGGTTGAACCTTAACATGTAGGGTCAGATCATTAACCAATATCTATAGAGTTATACATAAAATCCACCCCTAAGAATCATCCTTTCATATTTGAAAGTATTTTTCTCAAAAACCTTGTGACATCCCCAACCATGGTTCTATCGTAAAAGACATTGTATACATGTTTTAAAAAGTTAAATATTAAAAAGGGGACTGAGTAAAGGACACAGATTAAAGAGCTGAGAGGGTGTTTCTTTCTTGGGATGTCAATGTGTTTCTTGTGCAAAAATCTAAATTATTTTTGGTACAATCATTAAAAGGCTAGTTGGTGAGCCTTAATGGACTAGTCAAGAAATTAATTTGGGATGGAAGGAAGCAGGCAGACCATGTTTTCTTGAGAAACATTTACAAGGAAAGAAGAACTAAATTAATGAAGTTGATTGTGGTAGTAGCAATGAAAAAAATCAATCCCAACACAAAAGAGAAGATAACAGATAAATGAGAGGGGTTCAATCTCATTTTTTAGATACACCCTCTCTCATTCAATTAGGAAGAGGTAGAATTATCCACTCACTTGTTCAACATATAAGATTTAAAATTCAACAAGAAGAGGGAGAAATGACAATAAACTATGTTTTTGGTTTGAAATATTGGTGAACAAGTGCTTGTCCTTTGTGAGGAACAATACCTCTCAAGTCCCTGTAAAGCCAGAGAATGGAGATGGTTTTCTCTGGATTCACTCAGTGGTGTAGATGGAGGATTGTGTCCTTTGATTCCTAGAGGAGAGACTATCAAAACTTCCTGCTGTTGATTTACATTGGGCGCTGGATTCACTTAAATAAGTGGAACCACTATGTTTTGTTTAAGGGTGGACATTTACTCTTTGGATTCCCTTGGTATGTTTTGAGTGAAGGTATTGGGCATTTCGAATCCCCATGTTTCCATTTGATTATTGAGTGGATGGTGGGTGTAGGAGGGAGGTCCTCTGGAGTCCCTGTTTCAACTGATAATTGGTCTTTTATCTTTGAACCAAGCCCCTCATTCTCTAAAATCTGGCTCAAGGATGATAGTTGCAAGTGACCTTAGCTACAATTGGCTAAGGTTGGGTGGAGAGTCCTCATCTCAGGCTGAATTTCTCAAAGCATCATGAGATAAGTGCTCTTATGCATTGCAACGCCATTAAGCATGTGTTACACTCTTGGTTTGAAATGGTGTGTATATGACAAATGAATATGTATTGTGTTCTGGACTGAATGGTACTCATGATTGTGCTGAACAGGGTATACTTATTCTCTAATTTAAATTATTATACCTTTAAAATAGGTGATAGTACCATTTCCAAACATGACTAATTAACATGCTAAGAAAAAGGTTAAAGAACTGGAAATAGTCCTTACACGACTAAACTAGATTGTCACATAATAAACAATAAAAAGGTGCACAGAGTAAAGGCATCTCAATTTCCCATAAGAACCATATTCTACCATCACAATATTTAGTATACGAATCCTTTTATTACAGAATAACAGTTACATCGAAGACAACTTGTTGACATGGTCTTTGCATACATATAAATGGATGTACATGTGTTTATGAGGCATGAGTTGATGCCAAGGATGTCATCCTCTTTAGACCATATTAACTAGCGACTTTATATTAGAGGCTCTTATAGACTTGCATTTTCAGTAGCCATGGAGGTCTTCGCCAAGCTTCACAGTGCTTCTAGTTATGGAATTGCAACCCTGAGGGTACGCCTTGGCCAATAGATCATTAAGGAGTGTTGATCTCCTCAAGCCCCTATTATTATTTTACAACTTCAGTGGGATTGGGAAGATAAGTTTGATCGTAAGCTTAGGAGGGGTAGAACTAGTAAGGGATAATGACCCATAGAGGCCATGAAAAAATGCTGGCATGGATGTCCTAGATTGCAGAACCTATGCAACAAAGGAAAAATGAACCCATGCTTAAAGGGTCAGGTTGGCACAGAGCATTGCAACAACGTTGATGAACATATAAATTAATTAGATGTGTTGATTCCCTTTGTTGGAGGAAAGACCTAGACATGGAGGATCCTGATTAGCACACTCATATCACACCTTATTATGATTGGGAAAGGGAAGGGTGACTTTACTAGAATGGGAACCCTATGTAGAAATTCTCACTGTAGATCAACAGATTATGAAATGTACTAAAGCAAAATACTAGATCTACTTCTGTCATAAACTTTGTGGAAGCTTAATCACATATGAGTAGTATCAACCAAGAACAAATATAACTGAGAATGAGAAGAAATCACACATAACACATAAGAAATATCACTGGGAAAGCCTCATCCTAAAACTCCAACTCTGTATTATCATACAAGTGGAAATATAGTTTGGATTACAAAAATAATCAGCTCACAAGCTATCCTTCTCTCTCTGCAATCCCTCTGTTGCTTATAGACAGTCAAAGGCCTCTCTCAAACCTTTTCCTCTGCCCTCCAAGCCTCCTATTTCTTTGCGTAATTTTCCTTGGGGTCCAGTACACCCACATGTGTGAATTGGCCTCTTCACACAGTCACTAACCTCTGATCTAACTACACAGTCATGAAGGAGATAAATCCTTCTCCATGGATGAGTTTCCTTTATAGGAAACTTCCATCCAACTAATAGTACATTGTCCCTCGTTTGATATCAACTAGGTGTCTGTCTGAACTAACATGCATGAGTTATTCATGAGAGACTATTCAGTTATCTGAAGTGCAACAGTTATATGCAAGCATGCATTAACTAACTGAACTCACATTAATTTAAACAAACTGTTTAAATCAATCTAACTGGATTTGACTCAGTTAGCTGAGCCAACTAATTACTAATAAAATTAGAACTCATCCTTATCTCTTTAACTGATGGATAAATTCCTCAATTAATAGAAAAACTATTGCATGTTCTCACATAGACTTCATGTTTGATTTTTCACAACTAATTAACTCATGGTGAATTAATTAATTTATTTTCAAACAGCTGTTAAGTTCAAATTCGAATTTTACTTCCTATTTTAGTCAAAGGACTGACTAAAAATAGAAATCCATCCCGAACTGCTAAAAATAGAATGTTATTTTTAGCACTTCCATTTTTCATTCCTTGTTGCCCAATCCAACACTCTTACTCAAACTGCTATTTATAGCAGTGCTATTTTTAGCACTTCTATTTTTAGCATTTCTTGTTGCCATTTTCAACACCCTAGACCCTCCTTCATGGACCAATCAGTGTCAGGGTGGGTGAAGATAAGGCCCACAAACCACATGATAGGACAGCCCTCCCTTGTGACATCACTCGGAAGGGAAGTGGGGGTGGCACAATTATCTTGATCCACTAGATTTGATAGAGGAGATGAGGGATATTCAATGTGGGGGCCAAAGCCATGAGCTAGAACCCTTATTGCACTAATCCATGCTAGAAATATTGGTCGTTCAAGTGGCATCGACGCAACACATGGAACAAGGCACCGATGAACAAGAACCATCAAATTAGCATGGAGATAGTTGGTAGTGAAAAGTGACGTGATTTGAAAAGTCACGTGACAATCATAACTATTATTTATATGTTGATAAATAAATTTTTAGATAAATACACACACACACACATTTGCCTATGCAAAATAAAATAATGAATAATACCGAACCAATATCCCACTCCTCTAGTTGAACCAGAGGGGTTGGATTTTCAGTAACAACCCGTTCCAATGGAGAAAAGGGTGGGATGGGGTTGCATAGGTGGTATTGGAGCATCCAGGTTCAAAACTTGGACTGGATCATTATGAGCAAGTGATGATTTTTAGAAATTACCTAAGCGAGATGTTAGGTGTTAAAAGTTAGTCTAAATAAATTAATAACATACCTAAATGGGAATTATTCACTCTGTGACCTATTGGAACAACATAAATTTTAGCAATCAACATGACTAAACATATTTCTAGTTGTAATAAATTATGAATTTGGCTGGCCTGTAGACTTTAGATGGTAAATTGTTATAGTTATGTGCTAATATGGCTATTTTGTTGTAGGTAGATTGTTATGGAAACTCTATAAGGGTAGGAACTTATATATAATTGGTTATTTATTTTAATGATTATGAACTAACAACTTAGATTACTTGAATTATAATTGATGCATGTGAGATAGTGAACATTATGAGTATGTTAATTTGGTTTCCTTGTTACAACAGGGATTACCATGGAAACTCCATGAGCATGAAATTCATGGCCATAACTATGTATTTATTTATCTATTTGCATTGTATAATAGCGTGTGTGATTGAAAACACATCATAAGTAGTATAAGACAGAGCCAAAGTAGAAATGAGGACTCAATTGGTCCAGTATAGTTCTTAGTAGTATCATTATGGAAGTGAAGAGGTTAGGGCCAATGAAGAGGAAATATAAATCAACCAAGGGGCATGGAGTCACTCTTTAGATTGGATGAATACCTTAAGAAGCCTAAGGGATAAAGTTAGAAGCTTCAAGGAAGATAATGAGAGGTTGGTCATTATGAAAAGTGTTTTAGATTTGCAGAGGTAGAGGGAATTTGAGATGAGGGTCGGTTATAGAGATAGAAGGAGCCCTCAAAGATCAGAGGAGTATACCAATGAGGCAAATGGTGGTAGTTATAGGAAGAGGAATAAGCCCGAAGTTTGGACACCATGAATGGAGATGCACCAATGAGCACCCCAAGAGGAGGAAACAACATTGATGTTAATCATTATAAAAAACCATCTAGTTCTACTACTAGGAGGAACTATCATTATTCTGATCATCACCATCATCATCATCTAGGAAGAAAGGAAAATGATTACACACCTACGGAGTTTAAGAAATCCAAGCCACTCATATTTGATGGGGATATGACGAAGGTAGAGGATGCAAAATCTTTTTGGGCATGAAGAAGTTTTTAAGAATACATAACTATTCTAAAAACATGAAAGCTAGAGTTGCCACCTACAACTTGAAGGGAAAAATAAATATATGGTGGGAATATTTGAAGAATGTTAGAGGGATTGTTGAGAGGGAGTTGACTTGGACAAAATTTGAAAATTTATTCACAAAGCAATATATTTTTGAATGCTATTATGATGGAAATGAAAACGAGTTCTATGAACTCAAGATGGGGCCATTATCAGACAAGGAATACATCACCAAGTTCCTATGGCTATTGAGGTATGTACCATATCTCAAGGATGAGAAAGCAAAGATTAAAAGGTTCATTAGTGGATTGCATGTCACATTCAAAGATAAAATTAAGTTTATGGAACCATTCAATCTAAAGGATGCATCAAAAGGTTGAAGCACTATTATGAGCAAGAAAAATGTAGGCCATAGATCAAGGGAAAATGGTAGGAAAAGGAAAATGCTAGAAATAAGAGAAATTAGCCCAAGAAAAACTCAAAAAAGAGGGAAGGTAAGAAACCAACCCCTGTAAACCAATTTCAACAAAAAATATAACGTTGTTGTTAAGAAACATCTGCAACAGCCAGCACTAGAGTAGACCAAGTTTGAGGGATGAGAGCCACTAAAATGTTGGATTTCTGGTGAACATCATAGAAAAAGGGATTATTTGCATTAAAAAAATGTTTGCCCAAAGATCTATAGTGCTCAAAAATCTTGGATAGTAGGTGGTATATCTCTGAACATGCTGAGAATTTATGTAGTAGTGGACAACTACTAAGCAGACCAGTAGACATCCATTATTAAGAGGGAAGGTAAGTTGCATGACCAAGTTATTTCAATTTTAGTTGATCTAGGTTCTAGTTATAGTTATGTCAGCCCAAATATCGTTGGTATATGAACTCTACTTAGGGAATTGAATGAAGATCCATGGTTGGCTCAGCTAGTAACCAGAACAAAAAGGAAAATTTGTCATTGGGTAAGGTCGTGTGTATTTGAGCCTAGTGGCATGCCTTCGAAAGCTCACTTGAATGTATTTCCATTAGTTTCATATGGCGTACTATTGGGCACAGTTTGGTTGTATTTACATCGAATAAAGGTTGATTGTTTTAACAAAGAAATTGAATGCTTAGATGAGAAAGGAGAGAGGAGAGTCCTATAGGGAAAAAGAAAGCATACATCAGTAAGGTTGATCACTGTTATGCAAGCCATATGCTGGAACAACAAAGGATGCACATTGTTTGCAATAAATATTTCTAGAGATCAGAAAGCTGACAGTGAAAATAAAGATGAAGAAAAGGAACTGTTGAAGAAGTACCTTATTTTGGGTACCTTATTTTGCAGTAGTGTGCAAATGTATTTCCATGGGAGTTTCCTAGATTACCTCTCACAGAGAGATAGATTTCTCTATTGATTTGGTACTTGTAGCAATACCAACATCCAAGGCACCATACACAATGAGTACCCCTGACTTGGTGGATCTAAATTTATAGTTAAAGGAAATGCTTGATACGGGTTACATAATGTCGAGTGTGTATCCATGGGGAGAACTTGTATTTTTTTTAAATGCTAAATATGGAACCCTAAGATTGCACATTGATTACACGAAACTAAATAATGGCCATAAAGAATAGGTGCTCATTGCTAATAATTGATGATCTCTTCGATCAGTTGAGAGAAAACATAGTGTTCTCAATATTTACTTGAGGTCACGATATCATCAAGTGAGGATCAAGGAGCAGGATATTCACAAAACTTCTTTCGGAACAAGATATGGACAATATGAGTTCATAGTGGTTCCCTTTGGGCTTACTAATTCCCCTACCTCTCATGTGTTTAATGAATAACACATTGCATCCCTATTTAGACAAGTTTTCCATTGTATTTTTGGATGACATGTTGGTGTACTCCAAGATAGAGGAAGACCATATGAAGCATTTGTGGACAATATTGCAATTGCTAAGGGAGAACAAGCTCTACGAAAATCTTAGAAAGCGTGACTTTTCTAGTCATAGATACACTACGTGGGGCATCTTGTCTCTGGAGAAGGGGTAATAGTTGATCCAGAGAAGATAAAAGCTATAATGGAATGGCCAACACCCAAAAATGTGAATGAGATCAGGTCGTTCATGGGATTAGAAGGTTATTATAGGAGACTCATTAAGAATTTCCCTAATATAGGTCACCCTATCACATCCTTGTAGAAAAAATGCAAGAAATTTGAGTGAACAACTTAGTGTGCAACAAGCTTTGAGCAATAAAAGTAGTTTCCCACTAATGCACTAGTGTTGAGGATTTCAAACATAAGGATTTTGTGGTATGCACGAATGACTACAAGGAAGGGCTTGGTAAAATCTTGATGCAAGAAGGGTAGGTAGTGTGTTATGAGTAAAGAAAATTAAATGAGCATGAGGTGAATTATGAAACTCATGACTTAGAGTGAGATACCATCATCCATGCATTAAATATGTGAAATCATTACCTCCTTGGCAAAAAATTCATGTTTATAATAGACTATAGTGGGCTCAAATATTTGTTTGAGCGATGTAAGTTGAATGCGAGGAAACAAACATGGTTGGTCACACTCAGTGAGTTTGATTTTGAAATTAGGTACATTAAGGGCAGAGAAAATAAGGTTGTTGATGATCTTAATAGGAGAATTCAGATGTGTCAAGTGGAAGTTGTGAGTTTTAATAAAATAGACCTAATATAAAAGGTAAAAAGAACTAGACAACATCATGAAAAATACCAGGAATTGATAGAAGAACTACTACAAAGTCGTGAGGGTGAGGAATATCACCTCATTGATGACAACCTAATCAAGTCTAAAAATAAAATTTATGTGTCAAATAGTGAGAAATTAAAAAGGCTCATAATGAAATAATTTCATGATAAGCCTTATTTGGGTCATCCAAGGTACTATAAGACACTTACAACCATTAAATGTTTTTATTATTGGCCGAATCTAAAAAAGGAAGTGGCTAATTTTGTAGCAAAATACATAGAATTTCAGCAAGTGAAGGTTGAGTGTAAGAATCTCATAGGATTGTTGCATCATATTCCCATTCTAGAATGGAAGTGGGAGATGATTTTTACGTATCTCATTACATTTTTTTCGAAAACATTTAGGTAACATGATGCAATCATAGTAATGATTGATAAATTGAACAAGGTAGCTCATTTTGTACCAGTTAAGTCCACTAATCCTACTAGTGAAGTGGCACAAATATTCATAAAGGAGATTGTGAGGTTACATGGTATTCTAAACAAAATTATGTTCAACAAAGATGCCAATTTTATTTCATAGTTATGGAAGGAACTGTTTATAAGTTTGGGGACAAAGTTGGCATTTAACACCACGTATCACCCACAAATAGATGGGAAAACAAAGAGGAAAAATAGGATCTTTGAAGACATGTTGAGAATGTATGTAATGCATCAACCCAAGAAGTGGGAAGAATATCTTCCACTTGTAGAGTTTTCTTTCAACAATGGATACCAATAATCTACAAAGATGAGCCCATTTGAGGCATTGTATAATAGGAGTTGCAACACTCCTATCAGTTGGAGTGATCCAACGAATAGGGTCCTTGTTGGGTATGATATGCTCAAGGAAATGGAGCATTAGGTTCAAATAATCAAATAGAATTTGAATGTGGAACATGATAGGAAAAAATGCTATGCAAACTAGCATAGTGTGCACAAAGAGTGTTGAGTTGCAAAACATGTTTATCTAAGAATTAAACCTAAGAAATTTTCCTAGAGGATTGGTTTATGTGCTAAGTTGGAACCATAGTATTGTAGGACTTTTGAAATCATTGAGAGGATTGGGCCAATGGCCTATAGCCTGGCTTTAGCTCCTACAATTAACGTTCATGATTTTTTCCATGTTTCCTTTCTTAAAAGGTATGCATGGGATTATAATCATGTGATTGATTAGTTTGTGCTAGAGATGGAACCAGAGGGAGATTTTTAGCCAGATTCATTGTGCACCCTCGATTAGAGGAGTATCATGCTCCATTATCAATCCCTAGAGCAAGTCAAAGTGTAGTGGAAGCACTTTGAGTTAGAGAAAACCACATGGGAAATCACTGATTCCACGAATGCTAATTATCCTTTTTTGTTTGCTGGTTGAAAAATGTGTATATGTATATATTTGTAAATACTGTATAAAGTTGTTGTTATGCAGCCAACTCACAAAATATAATAAAAAATAGATCAATGACTTTAAAATTATCCTCATTGAAGGGGAAACCTCCTTTACATTACATAAATGAACAATTCTTGGATGATACAAATGACAAGACCTCCTTGGTATATATAGGAGTCTAGGGGGTCACAATATAATCATAGCCTACATAAACATACTAATGTAAGGGCACAACAATAACAATATGGGGTCTACACGGGCACAACAATAGCAATAGTGGGCTATATTAATAATAAAAATGAGTGGGCTACATTAGTAATATAGGGACCTAACATGACCCTCTCCTTCAAAAAAAGTGTTGTCCTCAATGTTTGAGTAGTTATGGATGATTCTGAATAAAATTATCACCCTCTCGTGTGGAATATTCAATGGGTAAGTTATTCCACCTAATGAGATATTCTGAAATTGATCGATTTCATAGCTATTGGTTTCTTATTTATGTGACTGCTTCAAGCTCCAATATGAATTTTCCTTCTTTGTCAAGTTATGGAAATACTATTTGAACTAGGATCTTGTCACTGATAACCTTCTTTAATCATGAAACATGGAAAACTGGGTGTACTCGGGAATATGCGGGCAACTTCAATTTGTATGCCATAGTACCAATCTTTCACAAAACTTCGTATGGAACATAATACTTGGGTGATAATTTAGTATCCTTCTTATCTTGCTTGAGAGACATTTATTTGTATGGTTGTAGCCTCAAAAAATCCTATTCATTTACATAAAAAGATAATTTCACTGCGATGTGGATTTACTTGTTGTTTGATTTGATACCATGCTAGAGTGAGGCTATCCTTTAAGAGTTGGAGAACTTTTGTTGAAGCTCAATGTGATATTACACTGCTTGAACCTTAGATTTTTCTCTTAAAGATGATGTGATGGATGGCGGATGATATCCATAAAGTGCCATAAATGAGGTCATTTTGCTGTAGCATGCAAGGAAGTATTATTCCACCATTCAGTTAGAGGTAATCGCTTGACCCATTATGCTTTTTTATCATATATAAAGAAATGAAGATATCCTTCCAAAGATTTTCTCAATATCTTAGTTGGTGAGGTCAATTTCAACTCTACATGCTTCAATTTCTTGATCGAGCTCCAATACTCTCAGTCGAGCTACTGTTACACTATCGATCGTGCTCTAAAATTTCCCATGGTCTATGAAAATGGTATGTGTAGACCGTGGAAGTGGTATTTAATAAAAAACGGCCCAATCGAGCCTTAAATCTTGCTCAAGCCATAATTCTCGAGCGCTTAAATGACTCAATCAAGCCATCATTTTTTCCACCCAAACGCACCCTCTCTCACTAAAACGTGTAACCCAACTCCATGTTTTCACCTGTAGCTAAATATCCTTTTTTATACAAATAATCCTCCATTTGCATCCTTTATAGCTGAAAATTTTGGCCATTGAATTTTTCAACCCTAAACCTACCATCTTCTACCATTTATCCCACTTGAACCAAGAACCCTTCTTTCCAATGAATTTATCAACTAGATAGACCTTTGACTCTTATATTAATTGTTATAAATTAAATAACAGAGCAATGGAACGCATAAACTATCAAAGAAACACAAAATAGGAAAGAATAAAACAAGAGAGACGTAGATATAGATGGTTCACAAAATTTTGGCTACGTCCACAAAGAAACAACCAGTCTTTCCTTTTATATTATCCATTAAATTGAAGGGATACAATCTACAACACATCCGTGGTAACTTCCCCTTCGCTCTCGCATGGTCTCCTCTCTCTTTCTTACATAGAATAATAATACAAAACCACAATATAATTCCCTCATATAAACTGAGGCTTGCCTTCTAGGGAAAAAATTCCTAAATTCACATTTACTGTCAGATCTTTTGGCTAATGAGTAGCCCAGATTATGTTATGAAACCAGCTCACAAAAAGATAGAAAAGATAGATGAATGCCTTAGAAATACGGGTCTTCGAGGGGGAAACCTCCTTTACATTACACAAATGAATAATTCTTGGATGATAAAAATGACATGACCTCCTTTCTATATATAGGAGTCTAAGGGGTCATAATATAATCAGAGCCGACATAACAGTAATAATGTAAGGGCACAATAATAACAATAGTGGGCTTCTGTGGGGCACAATAAATAACAATATGGGGACTACATGGGCACAACAATATAATAAGGGGGTTGTACTAATAACAATAAGGGGTTACACTAATAGTATAGGGACCTAACATGCCCCTCTCCTTCAAAAAGTGTTGTTGTCAATGCTTGAGTAGTTCTTGATGCTTCTGTATAAATTCTTGTCCTCCCATGTGGAATCTCCAGTGGGTAAGATCTTCCACTTGATGAGATACTCTAAAATTGATCTATTTCGTAGATTTTGATTTCTTGGTTTTGTGATTGCTTCAGGTTCCAATATGATTTTTCCTTCCTTGTCAAGTTCTCACAATACTATTTGAACTGGGATCTTCTACAACTTTTGAATGAGTTCCCACTCCTTTGGGCATATGGATATATGTAAGGCCTGATGTTTGGAGGAACACTTCGGGAAAGAAATGAATAGCATGATCATGAAACGAATAGGTGGGAGGCCTTTGGGAGTCTCAAATACCTTGGAATGATTGTCCAAGACATTTTGGAGATATGGAGAAATACATGATTTCGATGTGGGATCCTCTAGTGAACATAATTGTGCAATTACACCCCATTGTTCTTTATTTAGAAGCTTTTTAATGCTATTAGAGTTGATTATCTTTCCAGTCTTTCCTTCAATACCCCTTAATTCAACTTCCTTTCCTTCCCAAAAAAATTTCAAGAAAGTCATTGAAAATTAAAAGCTATCGTACCCAAAGATTGTAGCCATTGGACTTCCAGTAAAACATTAGCACCACCCATTGGAATGGAAAGCATTGGGCTATTCAATACATATTATCCCATGGATAGCTTGATATTATGTCACTTTCTAGAGAAATTTATGGTTCCTCCACTTCCAACCATCACTTGACACTCCGATGTAGGATATAGGAAACAATTCAATTCCTTGGCTATCTTACAATCAATAAAATTATGGGTACTACCCGAATCGATCAAGACTCTTACCTTTTTCTTCTTGATATGTCCTTCTATCTTGATAGTTTGAGGAGTGGTAATTTCTTCCAATGCATTACAAGATATAGTCGGATTGATTTCTTGAGACTCAATGTGATCTTTCAATTCTTGAACATTTTTATTCTTGATATGCCATTCTATATTGATAGTTTGAGGAGTGGTAATTCCGTCTAATGCATTACAAGATATGGTCGGATTCATTTCTTCTTTCTCGGTGTGATTTTTCACTTCTTGAACCTTTTTATTCTTTATATGTCCTTTTATCTTGAGAGTTTTAGGAATGGTAATTCTTTCTAATGCTTTACAAGATATGGTTAGATTCATTTATTTTTTCTCTGGGGTTGGTTCTTGGTGTATATACTCTTCTTTTGACGTTTTTTGATCATTTTCTTCCTTCTCTCCACAATCAATGTAAAAAAATTTCTTCTCAAGGCACTTATGACATTTAATGTATTTCTTATCACAATTGTAACAAAGTCCCTTTTCTCTTTTTTCTTCCAATTTTTGTGGTGTTTCTCTTTGTATCCTCATAATGTGTTATCATTTCATCCGTGAAAATTGACCACGTAACAAGTTGTTTACGAGAACAAAGCCCTTTATACTATAAAAATTGATTTGGTTCTAAAAATGAGGATGTAATAGTGGTACACCATGTGGATCAAAATATTTCTCCATCTGTACTATCCAATTTATTGGATCCTTTCCATAAAACTTCCTCATATCACCTTTTCTTGATTTCAGGAGCTCGATCTTGAAATGACTGTAACTATGTACTTTCAAATCTTGAAGTTATGAAATTGTCTCCTGCAGTAGCCCTCTGAGTCCTCTTTCTAACCCCGCAAGTCTAATCAGAATTTGATTCTCCAAGAAAGTGTTATGCCCAATCTCCTAAGACGACTTGATTATATCATGTTTCAGTAGAGCGAACTTGTATGACATGCCACATGTCACTCTTTCAACCTTTGGATATGAAAAATATGCACAGAAAACTACAATCTGTCCTCTTTCTGTAATTTATTATGAAATTTCAATTTGTTGCTCAGAGATAAAGTTGTGACGATTTTCCCAAGGTCACCTGTTTAGGATGTAATTTGGGAGTCTACAAAAACTTTAACTTCCTCAGATCATATATTCGAACATGTAGCAAGACAAGATCTGAAATTTGGACCTAATATTGAGAATGATTTATTCTCAAATGGGTTTTTTTTTTAGCTTCTGAAACTTCATAGCGAAAAGGTTATAGCAAAAATACCACGATGACTTGTTTTAGATGAAATCCTGGAGCTTGCAAAAACCCTAAATTCCTCCGATCATATCTCTGAAAATATAGTGACACATGATCTGAAATTTGGGCGTGTGGTTCAATAAGGTTTCTTCTCAAACGGGTTTTTTTTTTAGCTTCTGAAACATCGCAGAAAAAATGGTATAGCGAACATACCATAATGACCTGTTTGGAGCAGTTAAACCCTAGAATCCAAAGCTCTGATACGAAATGTTATGAAACCAGCTCACAAAAAGATAGAAAATATACATGAATGCCTTACAAATAAGCCTCTTTTAGGGGGAACCTCTTTTACATTACACAAATGAATAGTTCTTGGATGATACAAACGACAAGACCTCCTTTCTATATATAGGAGTCTAAGGTGTCATAATATAATCAGAGCCGACATAACAATAATAATGTAAGGGCACAATAATAACAATAGTGGGCTTCTATGGGGCACAATAATAACAATATGGAGACTACATGGGCAAAAAAATATAATAAGGGGGTTGTACTAATAACAATAAGGGGTTACACTAGTAGTATAGGGACCTAATAGATTAACTATGAAATTACAATATTTTGCAAGGCGACTTTTTTATCTAATTTTTGCTTCGGGGTCATTGCCCCTGAATTCTCACTAAGGGGGCGGGGAGGGGGGGAGAGGGGGGGAGGAGGGGGGGGTAAGCCCCCCCAAACCCTCCTTTTGGGGATTGAGATCCAAACACAGCTGAAACAAGACCTCTGAATCAGGAAGACAATTAGGCTCCACACCCAATAACAAGCAAGATATTTTGTATCTAGCTATCCTATTCCTTTTTTTACAAGATAATCCTTCAAGTTGCATAAGAAATTGTTATAAATTATCAAAACTATTATCGTTGGGTTGAGACAACCCACCTATATACCAGATACCATTATTTTTATTAAATCTTGTCTCTCTAATGACTTTAACATAGCTCAAATTCTTTTGGAAGGTGAGACAAAGCACTATCAACTAAATCTTCAAATGATATTTTCAATATGAATTAATGTTAAATACACCAATAATTGATGTCATAAGATCCATATAGAGATGACAATATAAAGAAACAAAGAGAGAAATGGGACTATTTTTTTTTGTTTTTTCTCTCATATGAATTCAAACCATCTACAATCATTAAGATTCCATAATTTTGGTTTCTAATATATATATATCTCAAATTTATAAATGAATCACAAATCTAAATAAAGTAAATAATTCATTTTCCTCGATCGGGGTGTGAGTCGACCCCATTGGCCTTGTCCCTACCCAACGATTAATGTGAATCCAACAGATCATTAACGGGACTATTTTTTTTCGTTTTTTCTCTCATATGAATTCAAACCATCTACAATGATTAAGATTCAATAATTTTGATTTCTAATATATATATATAAATCTCTATATGTATATGTAATGTATATATATATTATGTATAGTATATGTATATGTATATAATATATATATATAATATAAATTATATATATATTGCTCAAATTTTATGAATCCACAAATCTAAATAAAGTGAATGATTCATTTTCCTCGATCGGGGTGTGAGCCGACCCCATTGGCCTTGTTCCTGCCCAATGATTAATGCAAATCCAACAGATCATTCCGACCACCCTCTTCATGTATGCAACACTTGGAGTGGTGGTGGTTCCCATGCGACGTTTAATGCCCCATATTGAAGGCAGTACAGGTATAAGGAAATTTGGAGGGGTAAGAACTCTGTCTAGTTTGTTGAGTAAGGTAGTCTATGAACTCAAGCACATGTGGATTTGGTTTGAGAGGGTGATTCTCGGCAGAAGGTGGTGGTCATCTTCTCCAGGTTCTGGAAGCATTCACTTGTATGTTTCCAGTCTTAACTTAGCAACTTTTATTTGTATGGAGCAGTATATTCGACCTTTGAATGATGAAATGTATGGGCATATGCTTTGGGGGAATGAGAATTGGAAGTGCGAGAGGCATGGTCTCGCTAGGTTTCTAGTTGGGTCTGAGTCCATTATCCTCCTTGTCCTGGTGCCTGTTGAGTATGGTATTTGGTTGCCTCCGTGTGTTCTTGCATAGTCTGGATGGTAAAGGGTTTTGGATGTGGAGGTTCCCCATATTGGGGCATAAAAGAGCTAGAAGGGGTTTGGGTTTGTAAAGAATTTTGTTTGGTTCCAGGGTATTTAAGCTCTAGGAGAGCTCGAATACAAGCCGTGGGTTTAAGTAACTCCAACCATATCCTCTAGTGGTAGAGGGGAGAAGGTAAAAGAACCCGGGTGGTCTGTTTCTGGGTCAGTCTTGTCTTGTGGAGTAGAATCTATCGGGTTGGGAATTTCTGTTTAGCTAGAGGTCAATTTTGGTATGGGAGATGGTTATGGATTGATGTCTGTCACCATAAGCCCGCTTCATGACCGAAAAGAGAACCCATGTCTTCTAGTGGGGTGGTTGGGGCAGGTCGTGGGCGCAAGCCGACCTCTCACATAATTTAGGAAGCGACTCAAGCATACCATGCTAGCAGCTCCAACCCAGTCAAGTGATTGATTGGAGATTGGGAGGATGAGATCCGACAAAATGAGGAGGATTTCAAATTTGATATAGATGAGTGACAAGTAGTGATCCTGGCCCTGGGCCACACTCGTGGAAGATCAACTCAATACAAGAAGACAAACCATTTTTTTTTATGATGAAGAACATTCTAACGAAAGCTTTAGACCAATTTCCTCCTGACATGGATGTAGGCTTGTGAGCCATTCGAATTACACTAAAGAATTTAAAAAAATTCAGTTTCAATTACAACAATAGAGTGGTTGGCTAAACCGAATTGAGCAAAATATCCCTTTCACAACCCACATGGAGCTGTTGGGTTCCACTGTGAAGGATCTTGCTTCGATGGATTTAACTGATGATGAGTAGAGGCAATGCATCCTTGTTTATTCATTTTGAATGATCAAGTCAAAAAGTTTTAGGCTTATTAGCAATTATGTTTATAGTTATTTAGAAAATAGGAAATAGAAAGACTCACGGGTTTACATAGCGTGGTTGGTTAGACTTATCATTTTTTGTTTATGGATGACATATTTTGTGGTTAAGTGGATCTGGTTTCCCTCTGGCAGATTGAGACCACCTAACTCTTAGACATATAGATGTAACCTACTTTATTTTCGAAAATTAATAAAAAAGTACTGTCAAAATTACAAAATCAAAAGTAAATAATTCATTTAAAATATTTTTTTTCAATATAAATAATAAAAATATATTTCTTTATAAATAATATAATTTAAAAAAAAAAATTATTTTTCCTAGTTTTCATATTTTCTCATCTATTGTAACATTATCATCATAACTACCGTATTCCTTACTTACAACAATAAAATAACTTTTATTAATATACCTCTCAGAATAAACATCAATATATAGATAAAAAATGAACATTATCATCCTAACTACCGTATTCCTTCCTTACAAAAATAAAATAACTTTTATTAATATACCTCTTAGAATAAACATCAATATATAGATAAAAAAATGAAAATCTGGAATCATCTGAGTATTTTAAATAATGTAAATATAATCTACAATATTTGAATATTTTAAATAATTTAATATAATCTACCTTAAATAAATATAAACATTATATACCATTTAAAATTAGCACAATACAAAAAAAACTGTCACAAAAATATAAATCTGAGTAGAATGAATTATAACATATTACATGAGATTTGGTTCAAATAAGTTTTAGTGATTAAATCATTGCAAAATAAGTTCTCATGGTTAGTTTGTTGTAGTTTGATTCACCTTTTTGCCAATGAGGTAACAAGGAAATTACCATTGAATTCCTTAATGATGAACATGCCCAAATTGAGTTACAAAGGAGAGTGTATTTCCTTGATCATTAAATTATCTTACCGTTGAATTCTTTAATAATGAACCTGACCAAATTGAGTTTTAAAGCGGAGAATGCGTTTCTTGATCATTAAATTCTCTTATAAGATAATAAAAGAAATATCATGAAACGCCAACACATTCCCACTCTCTTCAAAAGTAGGATTATATTAACCAGACTTAGATTAGTAACGTGACAATTGTTTAGTGTCCATTGAATAGCCATTTTAGAATCTCAAAATACCTATAAAGCATAAGCATTTAGGTATATTGTGGTATATAATAAGGCATGGATCATATAAATTTGTAAAATTATTTGTTTCGTGATTTAATATGCATTCTTAAAACGATACTATTCCAGAGGTGAAGAGTATATGAGTAAAACCTATGCCATAGTAAGCTCAACTTATTAAAAAAGTTTTATGCTTTGCTTTTATTCATTACAACTTTTTGAGGGTAATAATACTGAATTATCTTGCTCAACTCAACAAAAAAAAGTCTTAAGCTTTCTCTCTATCCATTATAAGTCTCTCAACCTAACATTAGCGAATTGTCTTGAGAGTGTAATTTTGAGAAAGTAAAATAGAAATAGAATGCACACAAAACTAAACTATTGAGGCTGAGGTATGGGCTTGTCTTCAAAAATAATTTTATTACACTCCAACCAAATACCTTATGTCAAAACAAACAAATGTAGCAATTTGATCCCCTTTAAGGATTTTTAGGGATTTATTCTCAAGAAAGAAATTAAAACATTTTAGAGTGTCTTGTTTGGTTGGTGAATTATGCTCTTTTAGTTAAGATTCCAAATGAGACCAAAACAATTTAGCATATTGGTACTGAACAATAGATGACGCTATTCTCCACATCATTGTAGCATAAAACATGAATACAATGTTTGAACCTTTGTCTTTGCATGTGATCAAGTTATCACCCAATTCTACAAAATATGCAAGAAGAGAATGATTCGTTTAAAGAAGCCATTAACTTCTAATTTTTTTGAAATCATTAGTTATGGTTAACCGAATTGCCTAAGCAATGAAAAGTACCCCATATACAATGAAAAATACCCCATATTAGGTGCATACTAAACCCTAAAGTGTTGTATGCCCAAACAAGTGCATCTTCTCCTTCCCTTATTGTAATGTGCACTACATTGAATTCATAAATAAAATTATTCCATGGATGGTACACACCCAAAAGAAATGTAGACAGCCACCCATGTCTCCATATAAAAGAAATAATGAGCTGATGATCTCATCAAGAGTAAGTTTACCAAACTCTTATAAGAAGATATAATATTAATAGGAAAGAAATTATTTTCGTTGCAATTCACAATAGCATCCAAACCAATATGAACCTTACTAAACTCACTTTCCATATAAGATACCTACCAAGTACATAGAAAATCCACCTAGAGCGTGGGCTCTTATGGACCACTAACTAGTACTCCAATATGAGGTCTCCCTAGAATAATAACGATGAATGTAGATAAGAGTTAATGATCGCTGCCCCATCTGATTTAACAACTAAATTATAATAATATAAAAGACAAGGTTAAAAAAATCAGCCAAGCAAAGATTTGTTTCAGTTATGATGGAATTTTCTAGTGGAAATGGCCATTATGTTTTCAACAAATTCTTTTTTCTAAAATTTTCCATCATTTATCAAGAAATTTAATTAATTACTTATATTTCAATTTTTAAAATTCCTTTTTCATAAAGCTAGAATTTTGAATTTTTTTAATTTCATTACTTTGATGAATATAATATCTATTACTCAATATTAAAATTCCACGAAACACATACATCTTTCCACATAGAAACGTAATTGCACATACTGCACTAATAAGATTCCAAATATACATCTTTCCATGAGCGTCATTGCACATGTCATGTATTTTAGAAATTATGGCCGTCACTTCTCTACAAATATAAAATATCATCTTTGGGATGGATTCAATGAAAACGCCACATATGCAATCAAAGCACTAGTCAAAATAAGATTCCAAACATACATCTTTCCACATAGAAACGTAATTACACATACTACAATAATAACATTCCAAATATACATCTTTCCATGAGCGTCATTGCACATGTCATGTATTTTAAAATCATGGCCGTCACTTCTCTACAAATATAAAATATCATCTTTGGGATGGATTCAATGAAAACGCCACATATGCAATCGAAGCACTAGTCAAAATATTACTTTGAAACATTCACGGCTTTTAGTTCAGTGAGGATTTTGGAAATTTTGATAAATTCCGGGAGAATTCTTAGAAATAAATATCTAAGATTTTAGATTATGATGATGGTACATTTATTTTTTCTCTGAAATAAAAAAAATTCACCTCTGAGAAATTGCCACCTTGGTAGACAATGCCCTAGTAAATCATTTCACTACATATCTTCACTACATACTAAACACTTGGAAGGAGTCCTCTAACGAGGCGGAAGAATTGCCGGGACGGCCAAAAGTGGTCGAAATCCAGGCAAAAAAATTCAAAAAATCTTGTAGAGGCAGTGTTTGAATGTGTTTTTGATGGTGGAAATGGATTCAGAACCATCAAAAATGTCTAGGACACCTAAAATACTATAACTTGGATTTACAAAATTTCTTGCCAAATGTTATGTAAAAAATTAGTTAATTTTAAGTTATTATTTAATTTTAATTTTAATTAGACGAAAGGGCACGATCATAAGATCATGCCCTTTCCCAAAGGGTGCCTATGGCGGTATATAAGCTAGGTAACCCATTGTAAACAATCATCATCTATTTATTCATCATTTTTAATAAGATATTTTATTCATATATATTCTGCGTATTAAAATTTTCGTTTCATTTGGTATCAGAGCCACGTTTGGTTGATCACCAGGGCTTTGGCTAACAACCTATCATCAACCTTGTTGCTGTCATAATTGAAGAATTTCGCTATAAATTGGGAGATTTCCCATTTTTTAGGTCTTGGCCATTTGCTACTAATTAAAAAAATAATAATTAAAAAATAAATAAGAAAGGTATATTAAAAAAGGAAAGAAGAAATAATATATTCGAACAAACAAAAAAAAGTGAAATATATATATATATATATATATATATATATATATATATATGTATATATATAAAAGGTTTTACATTATGATAAAAAGTGCATAATAAAGATAAGCGGGAACCTTTTCAAGTATATTTAAGAATTTTTACTTGGAGAAGCTCTTACTTGAAAGGTGAAAGGTAAATATTACCTTTATAGGAGGTTTTAAAAAACTACCCATGGTATTTTAAAAGTAAAAGATATTTTGATAACATTGGAGAAAAAATGTGTGATCTAAATAATTTTAATCGTTCAAACCTAAATATTGTGACGGCATCAAGAGTTACGTCTCATCCAAATTTTCTGAGAAAAAGTAATATTTTTATAATTATAAAAAGGGATACTATATAAGCCTTATATAGTTACATATAAAAGGAAAAGCGGGTCTAA
>APFE030919992.1:11404-38910 GCA_000404065.3 Pinus taeda | reverse complement strand
GTAATATAACATTACTAATGCCATACATTAAAGTTAAAGTGATTAAAATTTATGTTAATATTATTTGAAAAAACAAACTAGGCTAATTTATAAAAAAATAGTTAATTAAATATCTTTTAAAGAAATTGTTTTCCTTATCTGGATTTATTTGAAGTTCTATTTTGTAACCAATTTTTTTTAATGTGATGAAAATTTCTATTTTGTAACATGTTTTTTCTCGTGAATGTGATAAATAGTATTTAATTTATCTATTTTTATATTTTTTTTTAAGAATTTTCGGCGAAAATCACATAGAAAAACTTATGTCGACGCGTTTCCGAACCATCCAGTGTTGTTCATCGCCAGAGACATAGAACTTATGTCGAGGCGTTCGAAACCATCCAGTGTGGCATCGTCGGAAACTTGCTTGACAAGAACCACACTGGATGGTTCGAAACGCGTCGACATAAGTTTTTTCTTATGTGATTTTCGCCGAAATTCTTCAAAAGATTTGATATGGATCACAGAATCTAAGTTCAAATACTTTAATATTTTTAAAATTTTGTATATTTTTATAATTTGAAAATATATAATTATTTTTTATATTATTATAAATAATATAATAATTTGTAATTGTAGGATTTAATCAATTGAGATATTGGATTTTATTATTTAATTATGGAAATATAATAATTAAATAATGAGGTAAAATGGTTTTTTAGTAATGGCAAATTCTAAACACCTCAAAATTTGAAATTAGGATATTAAATGTTAAATATTTTTTGGTCAGATGGGATTAGTTGATATATTAATTTACGAAGGTTGTAATCTTTTCATATGGGTCTAACTCGAAAGTACACATTCTGACTAGGTCTAATCCTCTAGGCCCTACCACATCAAGAAAATGTCATTTAGGGCCTCAAAATGTCCTCCAAATTTCCTGAAAATCTATAGGAGAATTGTGATTTCAGGTAGTGGAATAGGTGGGTGGCTATCAATATCCACCGATATCATCATACAAGACAAGATTAAAGATTTAGAAGAAAAACTAAGCATTAATTTGGCAATAAGTAACATGGAAAATAAATAACATATTAAACCCATCAATAAGGAAATAAATAAACATATTGAGTTGTATCATGAGCATAAGAAAACAACTTTAAATCTCATAATTTATAGTATAAAAGAGGAGAAATATGAGAGAAAACAGTGAAAATAAACTTATTGTTTTTATATTAAAATTATATTATTTTTATATTTCTATTACAATGTTTGAATAATTATATCATTATATTGTTGAAATATGGTAACAATAATATTCCAATTTAATTTGTCCTTGAAATTAAATTGTGAATTAAAATCAAATTTAGTCTTAACAACTACTTGGAAATAGTTAATTAATTTATTTTAAATTAATTAGTTGGAGAAATTCAAGTTAGAAGTGTTTATGATGTCATGCAAGAGTTATCCCTTAAATTAAGGAGATAAGATTGAGTTATATTTGAGTTGTAATTAGTTAATTCAGTTTACTGAGTTAAGTCTAGTTAAAATAGTTCTAAACTGTTTGAGGAACTAATAGTGAGTTAGCAGTGAGTTGATGCATTAATGCACTCAACTAGTGCTACTCCAGTTAATTAAAGATTCCTTCATTAGAAACTCATGCATGTCTATTCTAAGAAAGATCCAGTTGAGATTAATGTTCAAGGATAGTGTACTATTAGTTGCATGTGTTTTCTCATGGAGAAAACTCATGCATGCAGTCAAGGATTCATCCTTGAGGATTGCGCAGTTTTGAAGGCTGGTTTTCCACTTGGAAATAGGCTAATGATCCACAAGGAACAACGCAAGGAAATAGGAGCTTGGAGGGCAGAGAGGAAGGTTGGAGAGAAGCGAAGATTTCCTGTGAGAATCTATGAGGATTGTATTGAGAGTTGGCTAGTTGTGAGAGCTAAGGCTTTGTATAATTTCTATTTATTTCTACCATGTATGATAATACAATAATCTGGGTTTTTTATCTGAGGATTTCCCCAAAGTATTTTCATGTGTATCATGCCATTGATTCTTCTTCTTCTTGTTATATTGTTCAGCTCGATCTTTAAGCTTCCACAAATTGATAGTAGAAGTAGGTTATAATATTCTGCTTTGATTTATATTGCATTATCGGGTTAACCATTCACGGATTTTCTACATGGTATCAGAGTTGTGAACAATATACTGAGAAGAGAATTTGAAGTTTGAAGTTCAGGGTTGCAGGTGCAAATTGAATTCATATCATACTTCAAGGTTGGCCAATGGAATTTTATGGCTTGAGACTCGAGTATGCCTTGGAAGGTAGCTTGAATTACATAGCATGGAAAGATAGAATGGAGGCTGTATTAGAAGACAATGGCTTGAAGGAATTCATTGATCAAGAAATCCCAAAGCTAACTTCAACTAATGCACAAGAGTTGGCTGAGTGGAAGAAGCGTGTGGTGAAAGTGAGATGGATCATCCTTTAGGGAGTTCGAGACCATATTGTCTCGAGTCTCCATGGGAAGGATACTCCATGTTCAATGTGGAAGACATTGAAGGACCTCTACGAGAACAAAAGTGACCAGAGGAAATTGGTGCTCAAGGATAAGCTTTGAAGAATCAAGATGGAGAAGGGTGATACTATTTCCACATCTCTGAACAATCTCACCACCTGCAGAGATGAGCTTGGCAGTGTGGGAATAACTACTGTCAATGATGATATGGTGAGCCTTGCTCTCCTTGGCCTTCCAAAGAGTTGGAATAGCTACCAGGACTCTATGAATGGAAGGGAGAAACTGCTGGATTGGGAATGATTGTGGTCGGATCTTATGCGGGAGGAGATCAGGAGGAGCATACGAGATGGTTCTTCATCTAGGAATGATGATGAAGAAAATATGTCCTTAGCAGGTAAGGCAAGGAAAGGGAAGGGGAAGGCTTCCCATTTCAAATCGAATTCTTCTCATGGAGGGAAGAAGGGTGACATGTCTAAAGTAAGATGCTTTAATTATCACAAGATGGGACATTATGTGACTAATTGCCTATCGAAGAAGTCCAAGAAGGGATCCTCAAAAGGATCGGAAGGTGAGGCATTAGCCTCTCAATTCGAAATGGACTTTACCCTCATCGCATGCATGGTGTCATCGATGATGGGTTGTGTTTGGTATCTTGATAGTGGAGCCTCATTCCACATGACCAGTAATAAAAATTTATTTAGTGCCTTGCAGGAGAAAGACCTCAAGATGTGCGTAGAGATGGGTGACGACGGAACGTATAGTGTTTCAAGAGTGGGACGGTTGCTTTTCAGAGGGAGCATAGAGCTCCTCTCACCTTGAAAGATGTGATGTATGTGCTTGGACTGAAGAAAAACTTGGTATTAGTTGCGATGTTGGAGGACAAAGGCTACAATGTTATCTTCAGTAAAGGAAAGGTGTTCCTAAGACACACAACCATGGTTTAGACCAAGAGAATAGGGATTTGAGTGAAGAATCTCTATAAACTAGAGGTAGATGATTGTGCAGCATTGAGTACAAAAGAAAAATTGGTGCAAAGCTAAGACATTGGCGAGTTGTGGTATAGGCGGTCGGGCCATTTCCATCATGGGGCTTTGAAGATAATGCATCAGATATCTACAGGACTTCTCGAAGGTAAACTTGGGCAAGTTGACACATGCAAAGGTTGTACCTTGGGAAAGTACACCAAGTCTTCCTTTCATGATCGAGATAGTTGAACAGAGGTTATCTTAGAGAAAGTTCATACTGATTTGTGTGGACGATTCTTGACGACATCCATAATGAAACAAAGGCATTATGTGATTTTCATTGATGACTATTCTTGTAAATGCTGGATTTATTTCATGCAGGAGAAGGATCAAACTTTCACAAAGTTTTGTGAGTTCAAAGCTTTGGTCAAGAAAGATTCAGGGAAGAAGATCAAGCCCTTGAGAAGCGACAATGGTGGAGAATATGTCTCTCAATAATTTAAGGACTTCTGTGCAGCGGAAGGAATTAAGCAAGAGTTGACAACACCTCATAACCCACAACAGAATGGGGTGGCCAAGAGGAAGAATAGAACTATTGTAGGGGAAGCATGGGCAATGTTGCATGACCAAGGCCTACCAGTTCACTTGTGGGCTGAGGCATGCAACACAACGTTCTATTCGGAAAATAGAAGCCCACATTGCATACTTGGGATGAAGACACCAGAGGAAGCTTTCTCCTGTAAGAGATCAAATGTGGGTCACTTCAAGATCTTTGGCTCATCGGTATATTTCCATGTGACAAAGGATGCACGGAAGAAGCTTGAGTCGACAGCAGAGTTGGGGATATTTGTGGGGTACACTGATACACCTCACAACTATCGGGTGTACTTGCCTACCAGTCGGAGGATAGTGGTTCGTAGAGATCTCAAGTTTGATGAGCAGAAAGTCATGCGAGTTTCCATTGAGAGGGAGCTTCCACTACAAGCTGTGGAGGAACTGTTGGTTCCTAAGGAGGAGGAGCCTCAGATTAATGCGGAGCAGCCGATGTAGAGGTTCCAGGAGTGGAGACATCCACTCAAGAAGAGTCTTCCAGAGATGGACAGAAGCACACAAGAGAAGCTAACAGATCATTGGAGGATGCAAGAGAAAATGTGGGAGCACCATCTTCTCAGCACAGATAGAGGAGGTCACTTGAGAGGTACACTGGATACATGGCCTTTGCTAGGGAATGTGTTGAGACCAAGTCATCTTCCTTTGAGGAAGCAATTCAACAACTGATTTGGATTGATGCTATGGTAGAGGAGTATGACTCCATGGTTCTTAACAATGTTTGGGATGTGGTTCCGAGATTGGAGAACAAGTCAGTTGTGAGTTCCCGTTCGCTTTACAAGGTAAAGCAAGTTGTTGATGGTATTGTGGAGAAGCATAAGGTAATATTTGTTGCTCGTGGCTTTTCATAGATAGAGGGGATTGACTATGATGAGACTTTTTCTCTTGTCACATGGTACTCATCTATCAGATCTATGTTGGCACTATTAACACAGATGGGTTGGAAGATCCATCAGATGGATGTGAAGACTGCATTCCTCAATGGCCAGATTGAGGAAGAGGTTTACATAGAGTAGCCGGAAGGTTTTGAGACCTTCAATCATGAGTTGCATGTGTGCTGACTCAAGGGAGCATTGTACGGATTGAAGCAAGCACCTCATGCTTGGTACACTAGGATAGAAAACTTCTTCACCGGGTTGGGCTTCACAAAGAGTGAAGCGGATGCGAACTTGTACCACATCGTGGTGAAAGGTAAGTTGTTGATCATCGTACTTTATGTTGATGATCTCATATTGACTGGTGATTATCAGTTGATCATGTCTTGCAAGAAGGACCTTGCAAGAGAATTCGAGATGAAAGACATGGGTCTCATGCATTACTTCCTTGGCATGGAAGTGTGGCAAAAGGATGGGGCATTGTTTGTGTCTTAGGGCAAGTATGCTAATGAGATACTCAGGAGATTCCACATGGAGAAGTGCAAGACCATGCAGACTCCTCTAGCAGGTAACTGGAGGAAGGATGTTGCGACTTCATGAGAAGTGGTAGAGGCTACTGTGTACAAACAACTTGTGGGTTCACTAATGTACTTAGTGAAAACATGACCAGATTTGTGCTATGCGGTGAACCATGGCTAGTTGTGAGAACTAAGGCTTTGTATAATTCCTATGTATTTCCACCATGTATGATAACACAATAGTGTGGGGTTTTTATTTGAGGATTTCCCCATAGTATTTTCATGTGTATTGTTCCATTGATTCTTCTTCTTCTAGTTATATTGTTCAGCTTGATCTTTGAGTTTCCACAAATTGATAGTAGAAGTAGGTTATAGTATTTTTCTTTGATTTATATTGCATTATCGGGTTAACCAATCACATATTTTCTACATATATGAAAAAGGAAGGACATAGTATTTGAGGGGTTCCTCGTGGGGTACATTAATTCAAAAGTCAATATTTTGGAGATGATTTTATCTCTTTGGTCATGAAAATGATGAAGTTGGACTGGATTTTCAAACCTATCTCATCAAAGTAGGTGGAATTTCAGGAAAACCAAATGTTAATATCATCAAAGTAGGTTAGGCTGCAAATATCATGTGAGCGTCATCTTCCATGTGGAGAGGAAATTCGTGTTTGAAGGCAATGAATAACTAGCTTGCCATAGGGAATTTAATGCCCCTATGGTGCTTGGTTCACATACATACCCCATAGCCCGATTTAACAGGCCCATGCAGAGTCAACAATTCACTAGCCCCACTTGTTGCCATGTTGGCATCCGTCCTTGCCATCCATGCTCGCACAAACATTCCCAAACCACCTGCAGCCTTCATTACTGAGACGCACCACCCTACTACACTGTTGAAACTCACCTGCAAATTCCCTGCAACCCTCACTGCTGAGATGCACTACCCTGCTACACTGTTGAGACTCACCTGCAAACCACCGAGAGCCCTCACCACCAAGACGCACTGCACTTCCCTACTGTACTGCCGAGACTCACTTGCAAACCACTGAGCCCTCACTGCCAAGATCACACTACCCTGCTGCACCGCTAAGACAAACTGAGGTATTTGATAAGCTCTCATCTTGATTTGATAAGCTCTCATCTAAACATTTTATTCAACAAAAACTATCCCCACCCAAACTCGTAGCCATCTGCTGAAATGCCCAATCACATACAATTTTAAGGATGGTAACTTATTTTAAAGTTTAGAAACCTTGGTGAATCTCAATAGTACCCAATATGTGATTTGTAAGATGTTTGGCTATGTTTTTGTAAAAGTATTCAAATTTCTAATAATTTTATATAGTCTCTATTTAAAATTTTGATGATTTTTAAGATAAAACAATTTTATACTATAAAATTTGGGTGATTAGGAAAAATGGAAATTAACAAATCTTTTTTTGGAAAAAACATGCAAAATTACCTAACTTGCTAATATTAGCCCCTAAACTTTTCGCTAGTCCCCATGATGGGAATACTCCATACGAAAAAATGCACACGATGTAATTAGTTACTATGTTCATTGAGAATAAAAGATGAGAAAACCACTACAAAAATATAAAATGACTACTAATTCAGAGTGAGTTGGTATAACAACACAAAATTGATGAGAAACACTGCAAATCACCTCAAAGAAGGAGTTTTCATGGCGTGCTAAGATCTAACTGATTGAATCATGCTGCAAAATCTCAAAACGATAGTAATATGCTTATGTTCATTCGTACACGATAGTCCTATGCTTATTTCAACCAGTTTGAAAATCTAGAGGATGATATGGTGGGGCTTGGAATTAGAAAATCTCAAAGAAGCAACATGATTATTGAGCAAAGCTATTTCACAAAGGCATAAAGTTGCATTTAGAATATATTTCAAAAAATAAAGGGAAACAAACAAACCTATGAGTATGTTGCAATAAAATGTTTCCCTAGCAGAATACCAAAGTCTTCAACTGGTACATGGTCAACACACTCCTTTGCTTTTACATAAAATTGCAAATTAATCAAAGAGCCTTGAACTTCCAGATCATAAAAGCAAGTGTGAGTAAGAAATATACAATATAAAAGCATAAAAGTGGAAGCTTATCAAATCATGATGGGAGCACCACTATTGAATAGATAACTAGAAACGTATCAAAATTGAGTGAGCACATCTAAATTCCAAAAGACTATTTGGTAGATATACCAATAAAAAGTAAATTTCAAGCCTGGGAGGGCAATCCAAATCGTTTATGACTATATAGTTAGTTTTCCTTCAAGTATTGTTCTATTTGGTGATGCAGTCATGTCTTTGGTTGTTGTGAAAGTGAGCATTTGTAACTTAGCATTATCATAGTTAAAATTAACACTGCTAGTTCATTGGTGAATCTATATAAAGGAAAATCCATATCAATTGGTGAAGATGCTTATTATAAATTCTAATACAAAATACCTCTGGCCATTTGAAGATATTGTTTTATATTTTGCAGTCAATCCTTTAGGCATAAAAAGCATCTAGAAGGTGAAGACTTGAAAAGGAATTAATGTTGACGGGGTGAGAATAACGGTCAGGCCACCTCACCTCTTTGAGGCACCCCTCTTGCCTACAATCCTAGACAAGTAAAAGAGTCTTCCAATATTGTCTCCCATCCACAAGCTATAATACGAAATGTATCCAGGGGGGAGTCTTTCAAGTGGGATCTTGACTCCATACTGGGAGTCAGAATAGTTCATTCCTTGAGAGGTCCAACATCTATGAATCACATAACTTAGAGGTTAAACTACCCTTTTTTTTTGTAGGAGTTGTAAGAAAAGATTTTGTAGTCCTCTATTTGCATTAGTATAGGGAACCAGGGATCTCTTTCATCATTCCCAATTTTTCTCTATCTTATCTAGTTTGATTTGGATGTGACTTGGTGGGAATGTGGTGCAAATTATTCTATTTGGTCTTATATTTTCTCTATATTGGGATAGATAGTAATGTGAGGGTAATTTTTGTGTGGCATGGCTACCCTCATTTCTTTCCATGTAATATTTTGTTGACCATTGCAATATAGTAAATTGAGAAACTGTAAAGGTTAGAGGAATTGTTTATGAGCTTGATAAGTAGGTTGGATATCTATTTATTGCATTTATCAACCATTCACAATTTATTTGACCCTCCATTACCACTACTGACACCTTCCTCCATTTTCCAAGAAATACATCTAGGATTCTAGCAGATCTAAAATAAGGATGTACAATGTGCATGGATCCAAAGTCTAGAGTGCCAAAAAATCTCAAATCAAAAGCACCCAAAAAGGTAGTGTACCAGGCTTCATTAGAGATTATCTCCTGTAGCATCCAAGCCCAAGTGAAGAAAACTTAAGATAGAAAAATGTCTGGAGTACTTAGAGAACAATCTGGACAATGTACTGCATTGTCCTATGGAAGAGGTCAACTATCATTGGGGCTTGGGTAATCTAGTTTGACAGATGGGATGGGATTTAATCTAACTGCAAGACTCGTTTTGAAACCCTCACCAAGATTTGGTTCCCATTTGAATAAAGATAATTTTTGTGTTCTTAGTACCCTACCACAATCTTAGTGTGTGTACCAATTTAGTCGACTTCGGAAGCTTAGCCTACCCCAGATAGTGGAATTATTTATGCCAGCGTTTAAAATTTTTCCACCTAATCATGAATTTATTTAATCACTTGCTTAGGGGAATATTTGAAGCCAAAGGTTGTGACCATACCTATTAATAGATCATTTTTATATTTCAGTACTATCTATTTAATACAAAGCTATGCTCAATAAGCTAAAATAAGCAATAAGTGAATCAAAAAATAAAATACTATACTTGGGCAACTTGGTATGGAGACCTTCCTCCTCTGCAACCTTAGCACTACTCATAGGCTTGATGCCTCTATGAATGTCCCCATTTGAAAAAATATGGCAAGGAGAATGGGGAAAGATACTAAGAGAGGATTTCCTAAAGATATTATATAAGGAGGTAGTCTGACGAAAACATGGAATAGAAATCAAGGTCAAAGAAGAAGGTGTTTTTCCTAGAAAAGTGGATGTGCCAAAACATAGGGGTGAATGGTGAATGGAAGGAAACTCTTTTTTAATATTGAGGTGATAACTATATGCCCTATAAACACTGCATCATTATATTTATTTACATAGGCTTACAAGGTACATAAAACCACTTTACAAAATTGAAACTATAAGCTTGAAATCACTAATCAAGTCAAACACCAGAAATATAATAAATTATTTACAAATATCCAAGTGAAAAATATTACAATAAATTTCATCAACTTACCAACCTAAGGTATACAATTTTAAATGTCAAAACTAAGAATGTTAAATGTAGAGAAAATAGTAATCTTATGATAGAAGACTGAATTTTGCATTGCTTTAAGAAAATTGAAAGATGGATGACCATATAATGGTATGTATGGAGTAGTCTTTGTTATTATGTTTAGTACTAGACTGAATCGAATCTTGTGAAAAGAAGACATGTGGTCTAATATAAAATTGGTCTACCTTCAAATCATTGTATGTATGCTTCTCGTCAACCGCACTTCTAGTAGTCAATAGCCAAGCCAGTTATTATTTATATTTTGCACCTGTAAGCAGTAATCAATTTCTAGTCTATCTATCCTTTGGATTTTATACTCTCTGCTAGATATTATATTATCTCTTTTTTTTTGGTCAAGTAAGAGTGGAGCCTTCAATTAACCGCAAGAAAGATTACATATGTTACACATATTTACAAGTGTAAAGACCAATAAAAGACAAACCCGTTGATGATTAATAGTCAACAGGGTCAACAAAACCCGAAACCTTACATATATAGCTTACACATAAACCTCTGACCATTGTAACCTGAGAGCCATTCGATAAGGACCCCAGTGATCTGATGGCCCTTAAAGAAATCACGTCAGAAACTTAAACGACCCTTACCCGCTTTATGGAGCCGACAAAAAAAATAAACTATTAATGTATAAAACTTCGGGCCCGTTCCTGGGCTTAACCTCCTCCCATTTTGAAAACCGATATGCTTTTGATCAAAATCACATATGTAACATACGCGACTCTTACTCGCTTCACGGATTTGATATGGAGTATAAGCCATTGGTTTATAAAAATTTAGGTCTGGTCTAAGTCTTAACCTTCAATCACTTTTAAAACCCGATATCCATATGATCAAGCCCCTGTTGATCTGACGGTCATCAGAGATATCAGGTCGGAAACTAGCACGACCATTACCTGCTTTACGAAGCTGATAAAGATTATAAGTCGCTAATCTATAAATCTTCGGGTCCAGTTGTAGACTTAACCTTCGGTCATTTGTTAACCCGATAGTCATTCGATAACAAAGGGCATCAAAATATATGGTAAATGACCTTTCTACTAGCCCGTTAGCATTCTTTATGGGATCAACAGTTAGGATTGACTCCTAATTCCGCTCTCTCTTACTTCCATTGGTCTTCCTTCTACTCATTTCTCATGGTCTGGAAGTGCTCCATGTCTTTGGCTGCCTGTCTTTGACAATCATCACGCAATTTCCCAAAGGGTATTGAATCCCAAGCGTACCTGTTGTAACTTTCCTTGTGAAGCACTCCTTCATTCGCTAGACGATCAACTAGCATATTGGCTTTTCTTCGCACATGAACGAAATTGACAGTTCTCAGGGTTCGCAATTGGGAATTAATACGTTGAAATACCTGCAATAGCCTCCAATGTTTCGAAAATTTTCCTGGTGCCATTCCATTACATATCTTCTTGGCCGCATTGATGACCAATTCAGAGTCTTCTTCAATGATGGCGTTGTATAAATTTGACTTGATCAGGATTTCCAAGAATTTCTCTAAGGCCATGAGTTCCGCAATGTTATTAGTGGCAGTCCCCAAATGACTATGAAAGATGTCCTTTATGTGCCCCTGCTCATCTCTTATAACCCCACCAAATCCAGCCATCCTTAGGTTGCCCTTAGAGGCTTCGTCTATATTGATTTTCAGAAACCATGAGGAGGCGGCTGCCAGATGTCTTTGCCAATAGTTGTTTGGCTCACACCCTTGTTTATGCCCTGAGGAACTAATGAATGGAGACCCAACTGCAGTAGTATGCGAGCATCCTGCGACAAAGGAGGGTTCTCACGAAGTTTCCACAAAAGGGCTCCAACTGTGTCTTTGAGCTATCGTAATATTCATGCAATGATGTGCTGGTCGAGCTTGTTTTGTTCTTGAAAATCCTTCCATTGTGTTCTTTCCATATGTCCCAGATAATAAAGCCTGGAACCAGATTCCAAGCTTTATTGATGATTTCATTACCTAAGAAGTCTTTCCTCCAATTCTTCAAAGTGTTGGTGACACTGAGTCTGTCCCTTTCAGTTTTCCTGAAGATTGAGGCCACCCAATCCCACAAGGTAGAGGTGAAAGGGTATTGGTTGAGTAAGTGTTCCATCATATCCTCTTGTAAGCCACATAGATGGTATTTGGATGGGCCAACAAAACCCCTTTTCAGAATATTCTTCGAAGCTAGAATTTTATTTTGTTGAACCAACCACATAAACAACTTTATTTTCATCCAATACGGGTTCTGCCAATGGTTCCTCCATTCCTGATCAGGGTTTTGATAATTAAACCCTAGGGCCATTCATTTAGCTTCTTTGAGGTTAAAGTTGCCTTCAACGTTTCTTCCCCATCTCAGTTGGTCAGACAAGGACGACACTAAAATCTTCCTCTGTTCCAAGTCCAGAGCAAGAGAAACTGCCTGGGCCTTCAAAGGGCTCTCTTCACTGTAACCCAGATCCTTCCATATTCTCCATTTACCATTGTTCCTTACCTGATCCGAGAAGTTACTTACCATAAGTAAGCCTTTGTTTTCGGTTTCATTCTTGAGAGCAGTTAATTCTTCCTTAAACAAATTTGGTTCCTGTTGCTAGTTATCCTCCCAAAACCATGCCAAGTTCCCAACTCAGATCTCCCAGAAACTATGTTGTTGGACAATGCCTCTATTCCCCCAAGCAAGGTTCCAAATATGGGAGCCCTTGATGAGCCCTGACATTCGAATATGATCCATCTCCTACCAATTATTTTCATATTTTTGTTTCCAAAGCTTGGCCCAAGGGGTTGCCGATTCCTTAAACCACCTCCACCAAAGTTTTTCTCCCAAAACTCTACTCAGGGTTTCTGGGTCATGAAGCCCCAAAACACCATGGGCCTTAGGTTTACAGAGCTTGTCCCAATCTACCAAAGCACACGTCTTTTTCTCTTCCCCTCTGCCCCAGAGAAAATCTCGTTGAATACTCCTGATTTATTGCATAACTCCTTTAGGAGTAGGAAGAGCCGAAAACATGAAAATGGGAATAGCCTGTAGGACAGCCTTTGTAAGCACAAGACACCCTGCCAAATTTAAAGACCTGCATGTTCATTTCTTGACCTTGTCCCAAATTTTATTCGTTACCGGCTCCCACACTCCCTTGCTTAGAGGTTTGTCCATAAGAGGCATTCCAGGGTACTTGGAAGGTAACTAATCCCTTTGAAACCCGAGAATTCTGGTGAGATTCCTTTGAATAGCAATGTGAGTGTTAAAAAAGAAAACTTTTGATTTGTCAAGGCTTACCTCTGTACCAGCGGCCATAGTGAAGTCATTCAGGATTTGTTTGAAAGCTCTGGCTTCCTTGACCGTGGGAATACCCAACAACATTATATCATCTAGAAATTGCTAATGAGTAGAAGCTATACCATCCAGGGTAAGTTTCAGACCCTAGATTCTTCCTTCAACATTTTCCATTTTGATCGCTCTGCCTAGCCCTTCCATCATGAGAACAAATAGGAAGGGGGAGAGCATATCCCCTTGTCTGAGACCCCTAGAATGCATAAAGGTTCTAAATAGAGAGTCGTTAAACAAGATGGAAAAACTGGCTGTGGGTACAAGGGCCATAACCCATCTTATCCAGTTGTGGTCGAAGCCATAAGCTCTTAGCACTGCCCTAATGTAAGACCAAATTAGCTTATCATAAGCCTTCGCTAGGTCAAGCTGTATGATCATACTAGCTTGCTTATCACTCTTAAGAGAGTGTACCTCCTCGTGAGCTTGAATGATGTTATTGAGAATTTTTCTTCCTTCCACATAACCAATTTTTCTCCTCTGAGACAAGAACTAGAAGCAAGGGCTTGAGTCTGTTAGCGATCACTTTGGAAATAATTCTGTACACCACATTACATAAAGCTATGGTTCTAAATCAATCCGGTGTCATAGCTTTTTCCTGCTTTGGAATCAAAGCTATGAAAGAGGCATTAAGAGCCTTCAAAACCGTTTTGGATCTTCTTGAGTCTTCCACAACCTCAAGGATATCTTGTTTGACTGTTTTCCAACAAGCTTTGAGGAAGTCCACATTGAACCCATCTGGACCAGGAGATTTACCATTTTGCATCTCATTGATAACTTCACTGGACTCCTCTTTAGACACTGGCCTATTAAGATTGTGGTTGTCTTCCCTAGTTACAAGCTTAGGAATGTGCTTTGTGAAATTGTTAATAAACCGAGATCTGTTGACGAGAGGCTCCTCTGCTATGCTAAGGAAGTGTTGAACAAGGACAGATTCCATTTCTTTGTGAGAGATGAGCTCTTTCCCTTGAGAATATTTGAGTTTTGTAATTATGTTTTGTGACTTGCGATCCAGGGTTGATTTATGAAAAAACTTCGTGTTTCTCCTTCTCTAATCCATTGAACCCTCGATTTCTGTCTCCAGAAAATCTCCTCTTGCATGCACCGATCTTCCAATTTGTTCTGAAGAGAGTCAGCTTGATTTTTCCATTCCTCGGTAAAACTATATGTGATGATGATCTGATTAATCCCCTGAAGTTTCTGCTCAACTTCTCTTTCGGCTTTAAAAATATTACCAAAATCATTTTTGTTCCAATATTTAAGCCTGGATTTGATGTGTTTAAGTGTCTATTGTAGCATGAACATTTTAGTGCCTTGAACGGGCATATCTTCCATCCACCATTTGTCAATATTGTTGGTGAAGTCAGGGTGAGAGAGTTAGACATTTTCAAACCTAAAAGGTCTGTTCCTCAGTGTACCCATAAAAGTAGCTTCAAGTTGGACACGTCAGTGGTTCGAGCCTACAAAGGGAAAGATTAAGGCTGACATGTCAAGGCATGTGAGAAGGAGGTCCTCTCAAATTATAAATCTATCTAGTTTAGAGGTGAATTGAGAAGCCCCTCCCCTCTTATTGTTCCAGGTAAAAGTGCCATTTATTGTTTTAGTGTCCACAAGCCCCATGTTATTTATGAAGTTTTGGAAGGCAATGGAGTCTCTGCCTAGTTTTCTGGTACCGCCTTTTTTCTCTGTAAGAGATCTGATCATATTGAAATCCCCTACCAGAATCCAGGGCACATCAAGATATCTCTCTCTTAGCTCCTCAAGGGAGGTGAGAAGATTGAGTTTGTCTTCTTGTTTTTGAGGACCATAGATGTTTGTGATCATGTATATCTCCTTATCACCCAAAGGTTGAATCACCAATGATAGATAGTTCCTAGATGCTTCAACATCCAAGATTCCAAGTTTTTGGGGATCCCAAAGCGTAAGAATCCCCCCCGCCGAGTTGTCCACTTTAACCTCTAGATAATCATACTTGATTAACCAATTTTTGTGTGTCTCTCTAGTCTTGTCCATCGAACACTTTGTTTCTTGAATAAAAACCATATCTGGTTTTTCTCCTTTTATTCTACTGCTAAGATTTCTTTATTTCCTTTTACTTCATAGACCCCTAATGTTCCAAGTTGTAAGCTTCATTAAGAAAGGTTTGCAAAGGAGTAACTAGTAAGATCTCTCATCTTACCCGAGTTAATCATGAGTTTCCCACGTTTAGTCAACATCTCATTCTTTCTTTTTCTTCCTATTTTCCTACTCGAGTTCTTAGAGGAATGCATCGGTGTATCCTCCATCATTTTCACCCCTCTATTCTCCCAACTATCATGGTTTCTTTTGACTCTAGAGCCATTTGATTGTGATCTCCAGAGGAGGAGCTATTGAACCCTGTCAAACTCCTCTTTTGGTCGAGAGTCTACCCCTTTGGTGATTCCTTGCTCCATAAACTTTTCTAGATCTAAATTCTCCCTTTCTAGAATCTCCTGCAGTTCATGGTCCTCCGTTCCAACCTCACCTAGGATCATCTCATGGTCCCTACTAAGCTCCATAATGCTCAGCAGATCATCCTTTTGCTGGTTGTTCTATGGTATATCTTCCATGCTAGCATCCCTTTCCTTCTCAAGGGGATTATTGTCTGATTCCTGGTGTGTCCCATTGTTTCCAACTTCTTCTTCTAAGATCTTGAAATTGTTGTGGCTCAGTTGTCTGTCCTCATTAATCTTCTTTTGGTACTGCTTTTCTCCATTCCATTTACCCCCAACCTCAATAAAATCCTCGAGATATTTGTCTATGGTGTTTTTCGTGTTGCTTTCCAGTTTATTTAATGGGCAGTCTCTGTATAGGTGTCCGTGTTCATGGCACTTGCGGCACCTAAGTGGGACATGTTCATAGTCTACTGCCTGCACCCATTCTTTGTCTACACTTCTAAAATGGTCGTGTCTAGAAGTGACCCAGATAAGTCCATTTCCACACATATTTGGGCAAAGGAAGTGTATTTTCCTTTTAGAGTCGCATTTGAGATCTTTATAAAATGCCCTAGCTTGTTGCCAATAGCTTTTAGAGACTTCGACAACCAATAATCTAAAGGAAGGGACTAAAGTCTTATCCATACCGGTACCGATGTGAAAGTTTATCATTCTGGGACAAAGTTCATCATCCATGGTTGCATGTAAAGGCCTACAACGGCGTAAAAATAGGGTCCTCCCTTGAACACTCTTTATCCTCTAAGCTTGTGAACACCACCATAAAGAAGCCCTTGGACCTAAGGTGAAGGTTTATTCCCCCCTTTGGTTACCAGTGGTTCCTTATCCATGCTTGAAAAGCCTTCTCCGTTGGCCAAATCCCCATAAATTTGCATATAACCACATATTCTGCCATGTGATCTTTGTGCACCTGTAGCACCGGGTCACTTAAAATGACCCGAAGAATAATGGCCGTCTTGGGTTTAAACACCCCTGTTGTGCTCATAGGATCAACTTTCTGACTGCTACCGCCTGTCCTCCTCTCCCTACTAGCTTCCTCATGATTCCCTTCCTGTCCATGAGGTCTGATATTTTCCGATTTTTATGTGTTAATAGCCTCTGTTGCCACCTCCATTGGTTTCTTGAAGCGATGCAATCTAGCTCACTTGCTTCTATTCGCAACTACTTGATTGTAGGAGGGAGAAAAACTCCCTCCTCTGCGTCCCGCCATGCTAACCAGCGACAAAACCCTAACGCAAAACCCTAGTTCACATTGCAGAGCCCCATAGGATAAAGTTTTTGTCAAAACCCATGTTACAAACCGTTCCGCTAGTCAATTCTAAAATCATTGATCTCTCAATAAACCCTACATATTATATTATCTCAATAACTAGTAGTGCCTCTGAAAAAAATACCTTGATATACTACACTTGGGCCAAATATTACTTTCACTTTGTTAGGAGCAATGTTGTAATATGCATTGTATTAAAAGAGCTTTTGTTGCAAAAAAAATATACCCTTAGTCTAGCCAATAAAGCCCCTAATTTCCTGAAAAAAAAGCATCCTTCTTGAAAATATATACAATTGTACATGCAAGTACATAGGAATAGGCATCACAATCTCTACCAGTAATCCTAACCCCAAAGGTATTATAGGACAACCATCTATCCACATTTTTTAAACCGGGTATCCACGGGCAATGAAGCAAGCATGGTGTTGAAGCACAATTCTCAACATTGTAATTACCATAGAGAGGGATTGTCTCCATGGACACATACCTCAATAATGTAGTTAACCATTCTCTTTTCAGGGCATTGTTTATATAAGCATAATGTCAAGAATTATGGTATTAAGACCTAACACACATATAAGGAAGATGCAATGCTAAACAAACCTGAAGAAGAAGAAGCATCTTCCCATTTTGTTTCTTGTGATGTGGATGTAACGAATATCTCTAAATGAAAGATCCATCTTGTACTTAATAGTTAACCATTCTCTCTTCAGGGCATTGTTCATAGAAGCATAATGTCAAGAATTATGGTATTAAGACCTAACACACATATAAGGAAGATGCAGTGCTGAACAAACCTGAAGCTGAAGAAGCATCTTCCCATTTTGTTTCTTATGATGATGGATGTAACGAATATCTCTAAATGAAAGATCCATCTTGTACTTAATGTGGGGTTCATGTATAGTGTAGTCGCTAACTTTTCTAGCATTCAATACAAACTCAAACACAACTTCAGTAGTGGATGACCACAATGAATACATAGCATCCTCTGAAAGCTGGTAGCCCATATGAAGCTTCACTCTGGCAACTCGTATGAAGCTGGAAACCCATATGAAGTAATTATGGTGGAGGGAAAATGAATGAAAGTGATTAGTGTGGTTACATTGAGTTTCTCCAAGATATAAAAAGTATTTGTTTTGGATTTTTCATGAATAACTAAATAAAAAGGGTCAATTAACATGATAATTATATATATGGTAAGAGGATATTCATTCATTTCCAAATGAACTCTAGGTTTCATGAGAAGAATCAACCATAAATTCAATTGTTGAATTTTTTGTTTTGCCCTCCAATGATCCAAATATACGACCCACAAGAACTTAGGTTGAATTTGTGGTTGGATTCTTTGATAACCCAAATCCACAATTGGGATAAACTAAAATTTTCAAATGAGGTACCTTTAGACTCGAGATTTTGAAATTGTAATAAATGTATATTTCTATATTGTTATTGTAGATTTGGTATCATTTGCTATCGAGTTTTAAATATGTAAATGATGTTGAAATTTAATATTTTACAATTTTTTGAACAAACACTTTGGTGAATGAGAATTACCTCTTGTCATCACCGTTGTAGATTCTTATGTCAGATGACTATAGACTTACAGCTCAAATAACATAAAATTGATGGCAAACCATTTAACCATTCAAATTAAAAATTGACCACAAACATGCAAATGTGCAAAAGGTATGTATTGAAATCCTAGAAAATTTTGACATATGATGTGTATCTTTTTGACAAGTTTTCTATGCTCTTAAAAATTGTTTTGACAAACAATCTTCGTTTTTTCCCTTTTTGACATATTACATTGAAGTAAAAAAATCACATTATTTTAGGTAAATTATGTTATTAATATTGGGATTCATCTTTCAAATTTATTTGGTTAGATTATTTTTAATAAATCAAATCAATTTAAAGTCACCTTTATAATTACGCCGTAGGACCTTTCCCTTTGAGAAGAACTCCCCTAGTTGCCACTTTGCACCATCATATCTATTGTTAGATGATTGAGAGTTCTTCTACCATTAGATCTCACTATTTTACCTATCAATCAAATCTTGATTTGTGTAACGGTTCAACTTATTGATTTTTAAAATAATAGTTATAGTCGATGAACATCTCTCCATGACGAGTTTCAACAAATAAACGGAACAACGGGGACATGGATCTCTCTGCTTAAGGGCTTCATCATTTTGGGATTTTTCATGGGGTTTTATCCTCCCACAAAAACTCTTTACTGCCACCCAAAACATGTTTCAATCCTTTCCTGTGAATGTGGTGTTATCTTGAATCTTTCTGCAAAATTATAGGCATGGGAGTGGTCGTTACCCGTGAAGTCAAGGTGCGTTTGCTTGTCTCAACAATGATGTTATCCTCCTTTGAGTTGGAAGTTGATGATGCTCCATTTATATTGATCTGGACCTCGACCTTTCAGACCACTTTTTTTTCCTTTGCACGTGACCGCAATGGGTGGAATACATGTAGAATTGTGGAGTCTACCCATTTTCCTCTCGAGTTCTTGGAGAGAGCAAGATATATCATATTTAGGATGTAATTTTTATTTAAAAGTACATACAATCTTTTTTAGATTTCGTCCCAGGATATGGTCTGTATTATAAGATTAGGTTTTGTTTCAGTTATCGAAATGGGTTTCTCTTAAATAAGGATTATGAGACAATTCAAGATGAGGAATGAGTTTTTGTCTTACTACAACTAGTTTTGTAAATTGTCTTTTATATATTTAAGAATATATTTTCACTTACAAATTATTTAATAGTTCTTCAAACTATATAGCCTATAAGATTGGTTACACTCAAAATGTTTCTTTATGAAAGAAGTAAATCCTACGATGTCGTAAATCTCATGAACTACTTCTGTAAATTTTATTTCATATATTTAGACTTTAATGTCACAAACGATTGTGTAATTTAAGTTGTTTTTTTATATATTTGTGGAAGCAACAATGCAATGAAAAAATAACAATCAAGCAGCTACCCTCCTTACTAGGGAGGAAATTACAATCAAGCATCTACCCTCCTTACTAGGGAGGCCTAGATCATGTTGGGAGGAGGGAAAAAAGGGCTTTGATTAATAATAATATGACCTTACTGGGGAGGCCCAGATCACGTTGGGGGAGGAAAAAAAAGGGCCTTCATTAATCATAATATGATTGCGGCTGTTAACAACCACCTTAGGCCAAATTTCAATAAAATTACCCAAAAAAACAAAATTAACCCTGAAACATCTCAGTGATGCCACAGACTACATGGACCAAACTCGAATAAAATCCCTTTGCTTCCAAAATAATTCAATGTGAACCGTGCAAATAACTTGTGAATCTCTCCTCTCTCTTTCAATTCCTCACTACATTACATTTTAACAATTATTGATACTTTGGATTCTTGTCTCCATTCTTTATATATATGTGTTAAATAATAAAATATCTTGACAGTTACTAATAAATGTGCTTAATGTACATTCAAAAAACTTTTTAAATATAAAACTCGTCTTATTCACGAAAATTTTTTTTGTCCATGGTGTAAGAAATTATTATTTTCTATTTTTGTTCGAAAATACTTATTAGCAAGTGTACTCGTAATTAATATTTAATTAAATATCTGTATTATGGTTAGTTAAATATTTGTATTTTTCGTAATTAATATTTAATTAAATATCTGTATTATGGTTAGTTAAATATTTGTATTTTTTTAATAGAAAAGAGAAAATGGAAAAAAAAATATGATAGGCATTTTTAATTGTACTCAAGAACCATATTTTTTTACATATGAATAGGTTTGGGTAAAGATTTTGAATTAGGTATTTAAATTAAATAATTTATTTAAAAAAAAAATGTAATTAGTTTTTAATAACTAATTTTTTTATATTTTTTAAATTGTATACGACAGCGATATTTTTCTAAAGATCTTGGTAAAGTGATTGTGATTTCACAAGAAGTACGAGGTATAGGTGTAATGAAGACTTTGAATCTAGGTATTTAGATTAAATATTTTACTTAAAGAGACTTTTTGGAAGCTTTTTTGGTGGGTTTTTCCGGTGAAAATCTGACAACAATTTATTGAAATCGGAAGTTTGATAGCTAATTTCTGCACAATCAAAGCGTCCTAGGGGTTTTTCAGGGTGCTGAATCCAAATATGCAGTTAAAAAACCATTTTAAATAATACAAATCAAGATTTAACCTCAAAATTTTCCGTCGGATTCCATCACCAGAATCTCCAAAAGGTCGCACTAAAGACAACTCCTTATATAATTCTTAATTTATTTGGATAGGGAAATTTTCAAATAAAAAGTTATTCCTTTCAATTTTATGTCAAACACTATACAATTTGGTACGATATTTATTTAAAAAAAATTCCACATCAAAAATAGCAATAAAAATATATAGAATATACATACATATCAAAAATACCACAGTCAAGCTTCACCATGTCAAATATATTTTTATTTTAAAAAGATACAAATTCACACTTTACTCCACTCTGTATACCTTTGAAACTAGAATTAAAACTCACAAATATCCTTTACTTTTATTTGCTTTAATGTTTTAGAATTTTACAAGTTGGAATAATGTTGTTTCTTTAAAAGTCCCATAATGTTTATTTTATTTTATTTTTTATTTAAATATGTGTAATTTTATTTTAATATTATGTTTACTATGTTGAGAAGTTTAGTGTGGTGTGGAAGAAATGATGAAATTAAAATAGATCTAAGTTGTTTATATATTATAACTAATAATATGTTTTTTTATAGATGTAATTATTTCCCCAATTTCCATACATATACATAAAATATGAAGTGTAAATGAATTTAAATCGATTCTCTATATAAAATTTAGAATAAATATTTTTATTTAAATTTAGATTGTTAATTTTAGAATTATTGAAGTATTATTATTTTATTTTATTTTTTTCAAAGTGATTAAACATAGATTGGGTTAAAACTAATTTTTTGGATTTCTTGATACCCCAAATGTGGTGGTTCTATGTTAAAATAGATGGTAGAGGTTTATGAGAATTATGAGTGCAAAAGGGATTAGGTTTACTCGAATTTTGAGTGCAAAAGACATTCCCTTCTAGGCCAATAGAAAAATTGCAAGGAAATTAGACGTTTCTTAGATGTGAAGGCGATGTGTAGGTATGGTTGTCTTCAACTTGGAGTTGACATGTGTTCCTCTTAAATAAAAATAATAAAGAATATGCTATGCATGTTTAATTAGTTGTCCATATTACCTAATATAATTTCATCTGAAGTAACTAGAAGTAAAAAAAATATGTGCGCAATATGTTTAAGCATTATACTTTTCAAAAAAATATTAACACATTATTTAAATAAATTATTTGAATATTTAATTTAACTAATTTATGTGAATACCAACTTCATATAAATCTATATATTAATAAATATTAAAAAATATTTTAATGTTGTATATAATAAAATATTTATAGGTTATGAATAAAATAATTTAATATGAATATATTGACTTATACTTAAGAATATATAGTATTCAATAATACAATTTAAACAATGAAAAATTACACATTTTTCTTTGCACTCTAAAATAAGTTTGCGCATGATGAAATTTGATCCCTTTCAGCTCATGTTAGATCCTTACTTATCGATCTATGCTGATTTTAAATTTTAAATTGGGTCACTATTCTTCATACAATTCTAGTGCAACGTAGGTTCTTAAAAAGAAGAATATCCATAAAGCTAGTAGGGATCTCAATTGATAGATTTTCCATGAGCTGACACAAAGAATTGGAAAATTAACCAAAATCTTTAGAGATAGATGCAACATTTGACTTAGTTTCAAATTTAATAATAACATTTATAATTAACAAGAATATTTAGATTATTTAATTAAATGTATTTACATTGTCTAAGTTGGAACATTAACATTTAGATTTGCATTAACATGTTTAAAGTTAGGTTCAAAAGAATATATCAATCAATGAAAAATTACACTTTGTTTCATTACCCTTCACAATCATCACAAGCATGAGTGGATTGGTGAGTGGAATTTTCTTTATGAAAAGGGAAATGAGTTTCATTCTTGTAACCAAAACATTATTAGAATTTTCATTAGAACACTTTATTGTCTATCTTAACATGTGTGCATAAGATTATATTTATTCATATTGAACTTAATTTGTTTACTTTAATTTAGTTTACACACTTAATGTCGTTAATAATTTCATTTAACCACTTGAAACCTTAAGACATAGTTGCAATTGTATTATTTCAAGTGTTAAAAAAGTCAAATATAACTATATATAACTATATATATATAGTATCCAACATAGCCTTACTAATATTTCGAATATAAAACTGTTTAAATGCGTATTAATAATTTTATGATATTTATGAATTTATTGTAAAATGCAATTGCTAAAAATAAAGAATTATTATATTAAAATATATGTGTTTTTATTTCAAAATTAAAGTATTATGACGTGTATAGTATTTGTTCAACATTTTTTTATGAAAGGAGATCATATATTTCCTCTTTAGGATGTGTTAGGCTGGATTGGTTAACTTATGATATGAAAGTTCCACCTCAATTTTGTTGGTAGAAGTTATATACAATATTGATTCCTCTGAATGTTTAAAGAGGTTGTCCATAGGTCCATCAACCCAACTATAGATGCCAAAAAACTAAGGTCTAGAAACCCTTTTAATAATGTTTTTTAGAAATACGCATTTAATGTGCATGTAATGAAAAGCAGGGTGCCATGTAATATCTTGTTCGCTCTTAGAAATAAGCATTTAATGTGCATGTAATGAAAAGCAGGGTGCCATGTAATATCTTGTTTGTTCTTACACATGTAGCTTTCATTTATAAACCTGCATTAGTCTACTCACCATCCTTAGACCATTCAGCAATATGTTTTCCTTTTACACTAATAAATTCCTTTTACACTAATAAATTTATAAAATTAAAATTAAAGTATCTCAACATTCATAAAGAAAAATTGAGTTATAAAATTGTCAGTTTACACATTTAAAATAATATCATAACTACAATAATCACAATATCATCACAGATAATATCATCATATGAGAAATATAATGAATTGAAACTTTGAAAATGACATTACTTAAAAGCTCTCATTCATGCACTATGCATGTGTTACCAGAAGATGAAGATATTGAAACACAAACAACTAAATATATTTCATGATTGTCATAAGATGGAGACAATGGGACACAACAAGTAATTAAACTAGAAACTAAATCTCACTTATCGTGAAGTTTTTTCCTCCATGTTTGAAATCACTTGCAAGCTTACCTTAACTCGTATGTGTGAAGAAATATACATTGAGATATCGATATCTATTAAATAGGAATTTGCATCAAATGGTTCTGTATGCAAACAGTCCCAAATGACAGATTGGACCCATGGTTTTTTAACTGAATTCATTCATTGAGAAGCTATGTTCCCTTTGCTTTCATATACCAAAGGAAACTGGTGGGTATAAATGTTATGATCACAAAGATATTTTCATTGGAATTATTTGATTACCAATATTTGTGCTTCAATATTTTTCTTGGGATCCCAATGCATAATCTACTTAATTGTCTCAATTACTTAATTTAGCTCATGTCTAGAATCCTCTTCAGTTTTCTGAAATTCAACATATCCCCCTTCTGACAGTTTAATGACATATCAAGACTATATATTCCAACTATGGAATCTGGATATGTAGAGCGTCACATGAGGATGTCGAATATTTAGCAAATTAGTAACATGATAAATATATGGAAAAATGAAATTGAAATAATGAACATACAGGACTTGAGGCATTTGTAAGGAAATTCTTCTAAAGTGAATTTGGCACAATATCTCATTATATTTATTGGACTCGAAGAGGAGAGTCTAATGCATTAAAATAATCCATTTGCAAGGAAATTCTTGTAACTGGGTTTGGTAACATTCTATCATTATATTTTATTTCACTAGCACATGAGTCAATATAGAGTATACTGCATTAACATAATGTGTTACTTCACTGGTATTGGAGTCAAATGTGTCACTTGTTATAGAAGTTAAATACAAAATATAGGGACACTACATAACAATAGAACCATTTCCCCAGATCGTCTTATAGACTTACCAGACTTGTCATTTGAACATCACGCCTTAGATATTGCAAATCGCATTGAAACTACAATGCATTTATAGATGCAAAACTTCATTCAAAACACACATGGAAAAAATAACAAACCTAACTCCAAGTATTATTGGGGCAAGATGAAAGACTTTGTGGTGATGCGAAAAGGAGAGAACTTCTTGCTGATCAAACACATAATATTATACTAGCCTTGAAGCAAAGGTTTCCTAGCTTGCCATGGTACATTTTGGACATCAACAAGATGCAATACAAATTCCTCAACATGATCCTCATTTCAAATGATTTTCTCAACCCTCGGACTATCTCACAACGGATTGTGTAATCATCTCCCCATTTTTCTTAGATCATCTGTTAATTCAAATAAACATTCACACCCACTTTGTTTCAACCACTCTTGGTTTTCTAAACATGATTTTAAAAACATCATCGAGGGAACATGGTCACACTTACATCCCTCGTGCTTGAACTCCTATATGTCTCAATTTGCAAAAAACATTTATAGACTAAAATGGGTTGTGAAATGAAAGAAAATTAATTAGCATATTTAAATGAAGTGGAACATAACATAAAATCCTTGTATCTTAATTCCAATGGGATCTTCTCGAAGGATATTCTAACCACTCTTACAAAACTGGAACAGGAAAGATATGATTTTCCTAACAAAGAAGATAATGAATGACACCTTAAAAGTAGATATGTGTGGATTAGTGAGGGTGACAAAAATACTAAGCTTTTCTATTGCATATAACAGGGTATTCTTTACGAAAAAATATGACAAAAAGGTAGTTTAAAATCTAAGGGTTGTGAATGTTACACATATGACAATACTCCCCCATTAGCATAAAATAATTTACAAAATTTTCAAAAAAGGGAAAACTATTTGTTAGAAAGAAACAAATTTGTGGTAAAAGTTGTTATAAATTCAAAACCAATGAGAGGTGATCATAAAATAAAATAAATAAAACTAACCTTATATGAAAATATAAAATTTATGCTATTTTTTTATTAATTTTTGTTTAGTAGTTAAGGTAAATTTGAAATAAAAATAAAAATAAAAATAATCTTATGTTAAAAAAAATTGTATGTTATTATTTTTCTTAATTAAATTTTGTTGGTAGTTTTGAGTTGGTCAAGTTATAGTTGGTTGGTGTTTTATTAGATTGTGTGAATAATCAATGTCTTCAACCATGTAGAGGGTTCTTCACCATGTAAACTATTGCAATGGTTTATTGCAACTGTCAATATAAATCAATGATATATACAAGAAGTTATATTACATATTAAGATTTTGGTCACCAAGAGATGTAAACCATGTACTATTGAGAAGGAAATGCAAAATACTAAAATAGTTTGTTGTTAGTGTTAGTGAAATTCAAAATATTTCTTTACAATTTCAGAGATGATATTCTCATAGGAAACATTGGAGATATTGCTTATCATCAACTACACTGCACTAGAGTTTCCCACCAAAGTTGCAGATTTTACACCAAAAGTTATGAATAATTGGGAGTTGATGTTTGGCTCATTTTCATCTAATACATGGTGATGTCTGAAATTTGTGAGGTGGTGATGCAAATTTAGATTTGGAAAGATAGTTATCATATCATTCATGAATTAATATTATTTTATTTAGCTTATATGATGTCATCTACTACCTATATTTTTTCAAAATCTATTAAATATTTGCTATTGGAACTTGAAAGACCATGAACATTAATAGGCAATTTATGTTGGAAAGGTTATAGAATTTGTCAATTTGGCATAATGTAAGCAATTTCTATTTATCTTCTAGCTTTGAATGACATTTTGTTTACTAATTTTTATCTTCAATCATTTTTTTATATGGCATGATTTTTTTGGAATGTATGCCTTACGATGTTTCCTTTGTAGCATTTGGTGCAATTACTAGTATAAATACTATTTGCTTAATTGACCAAGGTTACAAGTCATATTTACTATGAAAAAATGAAGAACCAACAGGTATGTCCACCATGTATAGCATAACAAATGTGTCAATCAATTAATGGGGAGTTGGGAAAGTGTATGTAAAGAAAATCTGCAATTTTTTTAATAATCAATTAATTGTTTAGAGAATTTTCGGCGAAATCACATAAATAATCTTTTGTCGACGCGTTTCGAACCAATCAGTGTGGTTCATCGTCAGGACAAGTTGAAGAACCGATCCAGCTTAGCCAGTTAAATAGTATGGGCAGAGACTCTAACAGCTAGAATGATAACGGCTATTTTTGACCTTATGACCCCAGCCAAATAATTATTATATTTTAATTATGGTTATTCCTGGAAATTAGATAAATAGGTAAATTTCTACAAGTTATTAAATCATATATATTTTACTAAATATAATGTTTATTAATAAATACACATATATATGACTTTCCCATATATGTTTATTTAATATTTGTTTATTTTTTATTAACTAAATATAATGTTTGAAG
>APFE030919992.1:0-11160 GCA_000404065.3 Pinus taeda | reverse complement strand
GTACATTAGTCAATTTAAATTCATAAAAATAATATAATAATTTATTTTATTTTATAATTATTATTATTCCAATTATGATATTTGAGTAAAATTGTACCATGGATTAGTTAATTATATTATGGATTAGTTAATTATATTAATTGTTTCAAAAATACCTCTACTTACATAAAGGTCAAATAATATCCTTGCAATCGACTTTTAAATTTCATAGACAAAGATATCATCCAAAATAATCATTTTTCCTAGGTTATTTTCAATTATGCATAAATCCTTAATATTCTAGGGTTCCATAGGGAGCCCAGGAAAATTTGTCCATATTGGGTGTCTTACATGGTCTCGTCCCTAGCATAAAAAAAGAGTGGCTGGGTTTTATATACAAATAAGACCTATCCATAAACCAAACTTCATTTGATATAGAAACTACGTCTTCTTCCTTGTAAAAGACAAAACCAATGCATACATCTTGTTATTATGTTAGCTACTAGTATATAGCCTAAATTTGGACCTCAGCTCTACTTACTCTATCTCATAACGTAGGCCATCGCTACCCTCTTGTCAATAATATTTCGTACCAAAGTGCAGCGTGAAAGCTCAAGGATTCGGTTGACTGCAATATATTCCCCCATAACTAAGAACACATCCTTCCTTGACTTCCAATGACCTTACATCATTTCTTCTTCTAATGAACCCAAAACCTTCCTTCGAGGCCAAGTAAACGACATGTTTCTTCTACACTCCTTCAACGTCACCTTCTGTCATCAAGTATAGAGGGTTGAAACATGTAAAAGGGTGTCTGTTTTTCTAAGCATTAACTTTCAGATTCGCGGAATAGGTTGGAGACAATAAATCCATAGCAATGTCCTATTTAGTACGGGCCTTATAATAGTCCAAAGTTTGGCAAATATTAAACATTTGCACTGCCAATATTATCAACACTCATGCCATTCGACTAACTAAGAAAACCCTTATCTTCATATTGTCTAATGTCGGTAGTATTCTTAATCATCTGGAATAACATGTTATTACATTAAAAACCCTTTATCTTCACATTGTCTAAAGTATGTAGAAGTGTTCTTAACCATATGAAATATCATGTTATTACATTATTCATGGAACTTTTTGATAAATCTTCATTACTTACTCAAGAACCAATTAAAAAAATTCCCTTCTCTTTAAACAACATATCAATATCATTCACTTCAGCTTTCCTTTCCCCAACTACACTATGGGTCATGCTAGTTTTATTTCTAGTTGTCTTTAATGTGACTTTTTGGAAGCTTTTCAGTGCATTTTTCTAGTCTAATTTCTCTAAAATCCGGCAGTAATTTATTGAAATCACGAGTTTGATGGGTAACCATACACAATCGAAGTGCGTTAAGGGTTCTTGAGGGTGTTGAATCCATATATATAATCAAAAAACCAGTTTAGATAACACAAATCATGATTTCACCTCAAATTTTTCTGCTTATTGAAATCACAAGTTTGATGGATAACTATGCACAATCGAAGTACCCTAAGGTTTTTGAGGGTATTGTATCCATAGATACAGTGAAAAAACCAGTTTAGATAACACAAATCATGATTTCACCTCAAATGTTTCCGGGGATTGGGGCACCAAAAAGTCTAAAAAATCACACTAAAAATAACTCCATTTTATTTTAATAAAATGCCGTTGAAATACCATCAACGGGCGACGTGGAAAAAAATATGCTGCATCAGCGAACTGGCCTTTTCGATTGTTATGGCTAGAAAGTGCAGTGGCGTGGGGTATGTGGTGCGTAAGAAACAACGACGTGCAATTAATTTATTCATTGTAGAAATGGACGTGGTATCTCTGACGACGATAAGAGTGTGATGCCATCCGTTGATTAAGGGAATCTGTGAGAGTGCAGATGCATTTTGAATTAAATGACGGTAAAAAGGAGGTGCTTCGCCGAAAGGTCACTTTGTAAGTTATTCTCGCTTTACTTTCGGATACCGTAGGAAATAAATTCCCGTCATTCAGAGTTTCTCTCTGTCACGTATAGGATTGGCTCGCATTGCTAGTTACCTTTGATGTGTCGCATCAACTACTTGCTTTCAATATATGATATCAGTTCTTTGCAAGCAATATATAATATTGCAGTAATTGTGGAAGACATTATGAGGTCGGGATATTGATAGGAACTTTGGTAAAGAAAGAGCTTTGATGAAAAATTGATGGATGGATATAAAGTATCATTACTCATTTGTCAATTGTTAATTTCAAAGATGGGAGTTCAAATTAAAATTTTGAAAGTTAAAATTAAAGTTCAGGTGATAGGGAGTGTTAAAATATTTGAATTAGTATTTAAATATAAATTAGTAATAAAAAATAATATTTATTTACTAAGTATAGAGAGGGATCAAATTTATTTAGATATAATATTTTTTAAATATATAAACATTTGAAATAAAATTTACACTTAGTTAAAAATTTCAAGGTCTCGGCTTTAGCTAAGGGATGGTTTATGGTGAGATTCGAGAACAAAGAAGCGTTAGATTGGGTAATGGAGAGGAATTGGGAATTCGGAAATTTCCCAGTTTTATTCAAAAGATGGAGCCCAATGTTTGATGCATTGCATGAAAGAACAGATGTCTTTCCAGTTTGGGTTCGAGCTCCAGGATTGCCCTCCTTTCTATGGGTGGAATCGGTGTTCAAGTCTATTGGGAATATGTTAGGCACTTATCTGGAGGCAGACATGTCTTTCCTCCAAACCCAAAACGAAGCGATGGCCCAGATACTCGTTAATCTAAACCCTAGAGGCGGTCTTGCGAAGACAATTAACATTCAATACAGAGAATATGTGTTCGAGCAGCCCCTAGACTATGAACATCTTCCTTTCAGATGTCATAGATGTCACGTATACGGACATCTAGCAAGAGATTGCCCTCTGGGGAAACGTCGAAGAAGAAATCAGAAAACGATTGAAGCGGAGGACATGGAAGGAGATCAAAATCAGTCTTTACAGGAAGTGGAGATAAAGGAGAATCAGGAGGTGGAGGCTATGGAGGTGGACAAACATCAGGGGGAGAAGCAACTAGATCAGGCCTCAATCATCCCTCCAGACACGGAAGAAATGACCGAAACAGGGCTCAGCAATGGAAGTTCGATTCAGGAGCCAATCAAAGGACCATCAACTTCCACAAGTACCACCCCTATTGAAGACATTAAGGGTATGAGACTAGGTTCAAGTAACCCATCTTTATCTCCTTCTGATACTAAAGATGATTGCTTGATTACTAGTACATATAATAAAAAACGCATGCTTGATGATCAAATTCATGTTGAAAACCATGTTGAAAACCTTACGGCTGCTATCCCTTCCCTAGATCTGAACCGTGAAGATGATCCAAATGAGGAAGCTAAACCACATTCTGCGTCTCTTACATGTCGCTATAATATTCGGTCTTTAGATAAAAAACCTATGCTTTTAGGATCGTTTGGCGGAATTGGTCAAACATCCCCTCAAAAAAGAAAAGTGAGGGGCAGGAAATCCTACTTATCTAAAGCTCAGGTTAGAGCAAAGTTTGATGTGGCAGATGGGAAACAGATGTCATTTCATGGGGCGCTTAGAGCAGTAAATCCCCAAGAGAATGTAATCAAATGATTTTGTTATCCTGGAACTGCAGAGGTTTAGCCAGTAAACCTAGAAAACTAGCTTTAAAGGAGATGGTCATGAGTTCGAAACCGGATTTTATACTACTACAAGAGACCCTAGGTAAAAGTATAGAAGTAGAAATAGCTCTAATGTCTCTACTTCCGGGCTGGCTTTTCACAGCAATGGATTCAGTCGGCCACTCGGGAGGTTTGGCTATTGGATACAGAGAAGGAAGAGTGAGAATCATAAACCAATGGGGCTTGGATCATGCAATGGGAATGGAGATTCAATCTCCAGAATTTGGATTTCCTTTTACAGTCCTAAACATTTATGGGCCCTGCCAAGGGAGGATGAACTTCTGGAACGATCTTCTGTCCAAATCTATAATGGGAAGCCACAATATGGTTTTGGGTGGAGACTTAAATTTCTCAATAGGAAGCGCTGAGGCCTGGGGACCTGCGGCAAGAGAGGACCCTCTATCAGACTTTTTTTTGTACGCCATAAATTCCCATAATCTGATAGACGTTAATCTTATCAAGCTAAAACCAACTTGGAGGAATCGAAGAGTGGGAGAAGCCAGAATTTCTATGAGATTGGATCTTTTTCTCTTAAGTGAAGATCTGACTACCAATATTCCTATGTTTCGGCAATGGGTGGGAGAGGGAGGGAATTCAGATCATTTCCCAATCTTTCTAGAGCTATCCAAACCTCCTAGGAAACTAGCAGCGCCTTTCAAATTTAATGCATCATGGTTGCAAGAGGAATCCTACAATAATCTGTTTAGTGAAACCTAGAATCATCCAGATGGAAGTGCCCAGGAAGGGAAAGGATTCCAGTTCATGGAAAACTTAAAAAAGATAAAGAAAGAAACTATCAAAAGGGAAAATGCCAGGAGGCAAAGACGGAACGAGGAATTAACCCAAATCAATGAAGAGCTCAGGAGGATGGAATGTATGGAGGCAGATGGCTACGAATTGCAGGAGTCAAAAGAGAAAATATTACTGCTTGAAAAACATAGGGATCAAATTCTACTGGAAAGAGAGGAGGAATGGAGGTTGAAGAGTAGGGCAATATGGCTGAAAGCCGGGGATGAAAACACGAAATTCTTTCATAACTATGCAAAAGGGAGGAAAAATTCGAATACAATTTGGAAATTAAAGAATGAGGAGGGCAGAGAGGCAAACACCTTTGAGGAACTTTCGATTATGGGGAGAAATCACTCTCAGAATCTGTTTGCGGATCAAGCGGAGATCACAATAGCAGAAGTAATCAGGACTGCACAATGTTTCACCAGGTATGTAGAGGAGGAAGAAGCGAAGGTTTTATTGTACGAAGTTTCAAAGGAGGAAGTTGAAAGTGTTATTAAATCAATGGCAAAAGATAAAAGTCCAGGCCCAAATGGGTGGACCATAGAACTCTTTCAACACTTCTTTGATCAGATTGGGACAGAACTAATAGAGGTAGTGGAAGAGTCTAGGAAAAAAGGAGAGGTATACAGTCCATTCAATGCAACTTTCATAGCACTTATACCAAAGAAGGAAGCTCCAGATACTTTTGAAGATTTCAAGTCTATCTCCCTTTGTAATTGTATATACAAAATCATTGCCAAAGTGATTGCAGTTCGAATAAAACCAATCCTTTCAAGATGCATCACCAATGAGCAGTTCAGTTTTTTGGATGGTCGTTAGATCCACAAAGCTATAGGAGTAGCACAGGAAACTATTCACAATTTTAAACAGATGAAGAGGAAGGGAGCAGTGATTAAAATTGACTTGTCGAAAGCTTATGACAGAATAAATTGGGTTTATATAAGGATGCTCCTCACCCATTTAGGATTTAAATATGATTTCATCAGGTGGATAATAGGATGCATCTCTAGTGTGAGCTTCGCAATTCTAATAAATGGTGCAACCTCGCCTTTTTTTAAAGGTTTCAAGGGATTAAGACAAGGCTACCCCCTGTCACCCCTTCTCTTCCTTCTGGTGGCAGAAGGTCTGAGTCAGTTGATCCACTTGGCCAAAAGGGAGGGAACAGTAAAAGGACTGGAAGTAACAGTCAACATGTTCATATCACATCTCTTGTTTGTAGACGACATCTTACTGTTCATCAGTGGAAATCTGAATGAAATTAAGGAATTAAAAAACATTCTTGACCTCTTCATGAAAGCGACTGGAATGCAAATAAATTACAGGAAGTCCCATCTAATCACGAAAGGATTAGATAGGCTTGAGAAAAACCAGATCACCTCAATTCTTCCCTTTGATGTGCTCAGCATGGATAATCCTTTCAAATATTTAGGTTTTTGGCTGAAGCCTAACGGTGACAGGAAACAAGACTGGAACTAGCTGGTTGCTAAAATTGAAGCCAGAATATCACACTGGAGATTCAAATGGCTCTCTCAAGCAGGAAGACTGACCTTAATCAAATCAGTGTTACTAGCCATGCCAGTCTATTGGGCTGCATTAACATGGGTCCCAAAAGGGATTCTTGAAAAAATAAAAAGAATCTGCAGTAGATTTCTCTGGGCAGGCTCAAAGGAGGACTTTGTTCGTCCATGGGTAGCCTAGGAAAAAGTGGCAAGACCTAAAGAATAGGGAGGATGGGGGATAAAAAATCTAACTGACTTCAGCATCTCTCTGGCAGCAAAATCAGGTTGGAGAATAATCAAAATGGAAAATCTATGGACAAAAGTGGTGAAAAGGAAATACATAGACCCGACTCCTTTAAAAGAATGGATCAGGAACCCAGCCAAGAAGGAGAAAAATGCTTTGGTGGTGTGGAAAGCCACAGTGGAGGTGTTCAAGGTGATTGAACAAGGTCTGGCCTAACAGATTGGAATGGGGAAAATCTGAGGATAGGGAAAGATCCTTGGGTTGGATGCAATGAAATTTTTTCCCTTTCCCCTAGTTTAATCAGACAACTAGAATCAAAAGGCATTTTGTGTCTAAGTCAGGTCGAGAAAATTGGTTTCTCTTCTATATGGGGGCAAGCTTGGAAATCTATAGAAGATCTAGGTCTATGGCCAGCCTAGTGGAATGAGTGGAAGGTATACACCAAAGAGCTAACTCGATCAAATGTAAGGATAAAAGACAGACAAGATCAACTGCTTTGGGCACATGCGGAAAATGGATCTTATTCCCCAAAATTCGGGTACAAATTTCTAATGACAAAAAAAGGATGGGAAGATACGGAATGGTGGGTCAAACTGATATGGAAACTAAAATGCCCTGCAAAAGCCAGACTTTTCTTTTGGTGCATTCTAAAAAGGAAAATTCCTACACGGGATATACTTCAAGCTAGGTATAAACAAGGGCTGGGGAGATGCCCTCTATGCAAATCAGAATCTGAAAAACATAAGACATTTGTTTCTAGCATGCCCATCTGTCAAAAATGTTTGGGCGGAGGTCGAAAAGCTTATTGATAAACAGGTTGATTGGGAGGGGGAAATCTTCAGGAGGTATGGGACAAACGATGGCGCAATTATCCTGAGGGGAAAATGCAAAATTTACCACTCATCATCTGTTGGGGAATCTGGATTGCAAGGAACAGGAGTATATTTATGGAAAAGGAAACCACAACTAAATCAATAGCGATCCAATGCACTTTTATCCTATCAAATATTCCTGAATCGGAGGAGGAAAGAAATCCTAGGCAGATAAGGGAGGAACAGATCGAAGAAGGAATCCCATGGGCATACTTTGACGGGGCTTCACAGAAGAACATAGTAGGAGCAGGGATGATCATCCACTTAAATGAAAACCAGTCATTAAAAGCTTCAATAGGTTTAGGCACGGGGACAAACAACTTCGCAGAACTCTCAGCCTTAAAACTTCTTCTATGCTGGCTCATTCACAGGAACATCCTCACGGTTCATATCTTTGGAGATTCTTTACCTGTCATAAAATGGGTCAATGGACAAAGTAGATGTCACAGATATATGCTCAAACCTTTATTAGAAGAAATTCAGTCCCTAAAACTCTCTTTTAATGTGTTTTCAATATGCCATATTTACAGGGAGCGAAATGTTGCAGTAGACAACCTTTCTAAGGAAGGTTTACAGTAGGTTATGGCCAGTTGGAAAATAGCGGAAGAATCTCATGGACAGATCCGTGTGTCAGATTAGCCACCTCACACATAGTTCTTTACTTTTATCATTTCAGTTCTAAAGACTTTTATGTTATTTTAAAAAATGCTTGTTTTCACACTTTTACTTTGAGACATAATGGGAACAAAGTTTCTCCATAGTTTTTTGAATGTCTTTTGTATTTTCGTTTTGGGTTGTTTTCCTCTTAAGAGGAGGCCCAGGAAATAGAAAAATTGACATCTCTACATGGATATCATTTTTGGACTGTTTACAGTGACTGTTATGCTGAAAACGTAAACTGTTGTATGAAATTTTACTTTTTCAGAAAATACTTTAGTCAGTTTTGAGATGCAGAAAAGACTGTCTTTTTTGTAGCAGCTATATGAGATCATCATACAATAAATGGAATACCCTAGCATATACTTGTAACTTTTTATTATGCTTAATAAAAAGTTTGCTTTTTTCCTTGGAAATATAAAAGAATATATATCATATATATAGAGAGAGAGAGAGAGAGAGAGAGTTTAATTACAACATTTTTATTATATTTTCCAAATTGTTTTATAATAGTATATGCATAGTAATCTTGAAAATACAAAGACATATATATATAATAATAAATATATATATAATATATATATAATACATAATATTTCTGACATACTATTTCTTTTTAAATATATTTGTTATTAATATAATTAAAAAATTTATATGAAGAAGTAAAAGCAATATATATAAATTGACATCCCCTATCTAATACTCAAGTTACAAATAACCTACCAATTAAATATATATATATATATATATAATATATAATATTATATATTATAATAATATATAGTTATATTAAAATATTTTATTATGGTTTACATTGTTAATTAAAATTTTATAATATTATATATCAATCCCAAATTTAATGAATTACACATCTCGTTAAAATAAAAAAATTAAAATTTTAATTCAATTTTTCATTTTTCTATATATTAATTTGATATTCATTGAAATATTTTCAAACAACAAAAATATCACATATCACATATCTCCTTCAAATTGAAAAATATATATAAGATCACATATCTCGTTCAAATTGAAAAGATATAAAATTTTGTTAATTAATATAAATATGATATATTTAAGCGGATAGACTTTTTAAGATGAGTTTCCTCCTCACAACACTGTAGCAGATTCGTCGAATATGATTCCCAGACACATGTAGGGTGATCAACGACTGAGCTCACCGAGTTTTTATACTTTCAGTCGTTGAATAATCTTGCTAGGACGTGCGGATCTATTCTCGATTATGTTTGTGCTCTTCATGGATTTCAGATCGTCTTCCACTGTGAAAGTCACGCACCCAAATGTCATCATTTTCCACATTCCTTCTTCAATGTATAATGGATGAGTTCCCTGAGCTTGATATGGATTTTCTCTCTGTGATATTCCTCTGCTTTGAGTTTTGTAGCACTTGTAATAATGGGTTTTGATGATCACTAAGAACACCAAAATCGTAAACCCAGCGCCCATTACCCAGACCAATGCTCCCGTCTTAGTTCAAGGTCATCCATTTGAGTCCTGGGAAGCACCATGCAATTTCATCTTCTTGAGTTTTGTAAAAATCTGCAGAGTTGGGCCCGAGAGAAGATTTTGCGATAAATCCAGTGACTCTAGCCTGCTGATATTGTTCAGTTGTGGAGGAATAAAGCCTCTCAGGATATTTCTTTATATAAACATTGAGTTAAGCTTATTGAGGTTCCCCAATTCTGTCAGCAAAAAGCCTGAGAGACTCGCATTGGTGATGAAGGATACATGTTTGTTGTTTATTCCCATCATTAGGAGACAAATCATTATTTTGAGGAGTTGATCTCGACTCTTGTTTGAAAGAGGCATCGAATTGATGAAATTTGTGTTGAATGTGTTGGTGTAGTGGGTTATAATATAGATTGCAAACTGAAATGTGTAAGGCGGGGAATTATTGATTTGGAAGATTGTGGTGAAAATGAGTAGTTATATTCCTTCTATTTGTTCCGGGTAGTTTCTTATGATTCAAGAGGATCTGATTCTTGAAGAGTCAAGTATCACTTTTATAACTGAACTGTAACTTGAAGAAGATTACTTTGTGATAACTAAATATCCCTCTATGGGTTAAAGACTGTATTTTGATGATTGATCTGAAAGTTGCTTGGTGAGGAAAATTGCTATACTTCTGGGAGATGACGGATGTAGAATCCTGATAGGCAAGTCAATGAATTGCGTCCAATTCATGACCAAAACTCGTTGGTTTAAACTTGTGTTGAGTGAATATGCACCATTTAAATTGTTCGTAGAAATTGAGGTGCACAAAGATTGCAAGCATTGAGAATCAATTCCTTGTGTGACTTGGACCATTGATGAACTATTGTGTGAATGTGTCTAAGTTGCAAGGGTGTTTGAAATATTGAAGTTTAGACTAACCAGGGCATTTACTATTTCTGGTAGAATAACGAGTTTCCTGTAATCATGGTTGGATCCCTCTGAAATTTGTTAAACCCTGTAACATGCTTACTCTTTAGATAATTTCAGTTTTAAGGTTTTTTTAATCTATGAGTATTACTGGCCATATGGTAACAAGAATGTGTACAAAATTGTATTTTGAATAAAAGAGAGGTAGGGAGATACTTTGAGAAACCTTGTGGGGTTTCATCCTACTATTCACTACAGGAATAGGGATTTTTTGTAACTGGAGGAATCGTGAGTTAGATTTGGTAAAGAGTAATTTTGGTGTAGGAATAGGGATTTTTTGTAACTAGATGAATAGTGAGTTAGATTTGGTAAAGAGTAATTTTGGTGGCACTTAGAGTATCATAGCAGGCTCATTTATGCTTTTTCAAGTGATTGAAAACACAATTGTTAGATATTTGTGTATTATAGGTTCAGAGTGAAAGAACACTGAAATTATTTGGAAGGAAATCTACTCGGATGGGAGTAGAACAAATCGGGTTTGATAAGAAAGTATGAATTAAATTTTTTTAAGGTTGAAAGGACATTGAAATGACTACAACAACCGAGTCAAAAAGAAGATAAAAGAGACTGCAGTAGCAGTGTGTATGTTCACATAGTTCGAACAAAGAGGTATAGTGGTCTTATGTTTTCAATCGATAGATGAAGTAAATTATTGATTACAAGTAGCAACAAGGAAAGTGTTGGTGGTAACCTTTACAACAGTTGTGACAAAATAAAAGAGCATGTGAGGCTCTCATTGAAGAAAAGTTTCTGATGAGGAACCCTACATCCAGGAAGTTGTAAACAAATTTTTAATTGAAGTGGGAAAAGAAGGAGGACAAATGAGTGTTCTCAAGAGAAGATGAAAGTGCAGGAGCTTGAGGAGAAAGGAGTGTTGGCATTATGGCTAAAGTGTTGTCCTTGATGGCAACCCATACAGGTGATGGATCACTGTACAACAGGTCAGTAGCAAAGATT
>APFE030919990.1:22907-50548 GCA_000404065.3 Pinus taeda | reverse complement strand
TTTTGCATGAGGACATGCAATGCCCTCGTAGTGGGGGTATGTAGAGCCTCTAACCTACACCCCATCATCTACTATTATCTACTGTTTTTTCATCACTTATCTCTCTCTTTCACCTCATTTTCCATGTAAAACCACCCAGATCATTACATTAGATGTCATTAAGCATGATCAAGTGAGCTTTACTAATGTGTGACTGTTTTGTTTAGATTTTGACATATTTACAGGCATTCTGCAGCTCTCTGCCGATTCCGCAGCTATCTGATGATTCCGCAGCCATCTGGAGATTTTGCAGCCTTTTTGTTGTTCTCAAGGTTCCACGTGCCATTTTGCCAAAAGATCCACATGGGTACTTAGGTATCAAGGTGCTCGAGGTTCCTGTGCCATTTGTTCAATCATCCACATCATCTGTACCTCCGGTCAAACAGGGGCAAGATTTGGTCAACGAAGGCAGCTTAACGGTGATGCATAAGCTGTTGGGTCACGTCAGCTCAAACGGTGACTTGCCCGTGTTACGCAAGATGTGGGGGACATAATCCAACTCTGGATTCAATGCCCATGACGACCAGGACCTCCAGCTCACCCACGCAGGCTCATGACGTGTTATCGCAGTTTTAATTATGCATGACAGTTTGTTATTTTCAGTTTTAGCAGCACGCATAGGCTATCCTTCAGATGCCTATAAATACTTGCGTCTGCGTACGCTTATGTTAACTTTTAGTTGTTGTATTTTTATGAACTTATTATAATTTTTGTGCATTCCCAAGACTCTGTTTTAATAGTGTTGTTCTAGCACTCTTGACTGTGAATTTCTGCACATGGACTAATAGAAGCAGTGTTGTTTTGAAGCTTTCAACACTTTGAGTCTTCTCTGGGTTATGTGAATGGAGGGCCCCTGTTCATATTAGCCTTGTATAGTATTTTCATGTTCAAAATTTCCTTTTCTTGACCTATGTACAGCATAATTCACTTCATTTTAATTCAGTTTGAATCCTTTCTTTTAAGTTGATCAGCATTCTTCTTTTGCAGGTTTTTGACCCGGGATTACTTGTGTGTTTATGTGTTTGCTTTATATCTAGTGGTAGTTTCAGTTGACAGATTCAAAGTTGTTGTCTTTTACTTTATTTCCATAGCTAATTTTTAGTTTTATTTCTCAAAACTGTCTGCTAACATATGAATGGTCTCTTACTATAAATTGTTTATCTTTTAGAGATCAGAATACTAATCACTTGCAGCTGGCTTTGGGTGCTTTCTAGACTAATCCTTAGCTACTTTCTAATCGTGCTTTACACAGTACTATGTGATATAGGCACAGAGTTAGAAAGAGCAAAATATTATCACTAGTCTTTAAAGTAGATTTTCTCATTTTCATCATTTATTAGACTTACTTTTAGCTACTTCTTAATCGTGTCTTACACAGTACTATGTGTTAGAGGCAGAGAGTTAGGAAGAGATAAACATTATCATTGGTCTTTTAAGTGATTTTCTTACCTTTTATTTGCAGCAGCATGAATGGTGTCTAATGCCATTAGAAAGTGGTTCTTTTCTTTCAGTTCATTTTAATTCATTTATTTCCTTCAAGTTTTCCTTTTCAGCAAGTAGTTAGAAACCACTAATCACACACCTTCACTCATCTAGAATTCACCTTACACACACCATCACTCATCTGTTTATAAATACATCACTCCATCTTAGGAAGATAAATTAACCACAAACAACACCCCAAACGACAAAAAGCTCTAAGAGGTTGCTTAAGTACATATAGTACACCTTCACTTCATCAGCTTACGAGCCCCGGGTTGACAATTAATGATATCAATTTAGGAATACTAAATTGACCAAACACCAAACTAAAGCTCTGATACTACCTTATCTGAAAATGGGGTAGTTAGGCTTCTTGTCCAACTTCCAAGAACCTCTCCCACTTTCAAAGATTAAATATTCCCAATTCTTATTGATTAACCAATGTGGAATTAAGAAATGCTTGAAAATATTTGTGTATGCTTATTTTTATTTTTACCTGTTCATGTGTTGTAAATTAATGTGTTGAAACTGATATACAAATATGCATATAATAGTAAATAGTACAACAATAAACAATCACACAAAACATCAATTAATTAGGAGTTCACCCACAACTCTTGGGCTACATCTCTGTGAGTTCTAGTCAACTCAACTAGGTTCTCTAGGATTATGGTATAAGTCATTTTTACAAGCTCTTGGCTTAACTCCTATTGTTTTACATAGAAACAATGGGTTCGGAAACCATGTTATTCCCTGGATCTCGAAGCTCTAGATCTTGGCTCTTGGTTTTGGCTCTTTGGCTCTGTCTTTGGCTTTTTGACTCTAGCTCTGGCTCTTCAGCTCTAGCTTTTTTCTACCCTCTATTAGTTTACAACCCTCTTGGATTTTCACTTGACTTCCAAGTGACTCCCTTGGCTGACTTTTTTCTTCTGCGCTGCCTCCTTCACCTTAGCTTCCTTCTTTGGCTCCACTTTCAGCAAAAAAACCCAACAACAACCTCAACAACCAACAACCAACAACCAACAACCTGTTTCTGTTGTTCTGTGGCTTCTAAGCCAAATCAACATTGTTTGTTCATTTTCACTCTCGAGTTCTCTGTCTTCCTATTTTGGTCCACTCGAATCCCCTCTCTGAGAATTAGCAATAATTATTAAATGCCCTCAGCCATGGATGCCACCTATTATGTAATGGATGAGTGCATTGGGCTTGTGAAATCACTAAAATAGTCGCTTTCTGTTAACACAGAGAAATGCATTCAAACTGTGAAGATCCACCAAAAAGACCATTCATCTGGACTTCAAATGTCCTCAACTCTAGTCTGTTCTCCTATCGGGTCCATCTGTGAGGTTCTATCGCATGTCGCAAATGGCCTTATTCCATGGTTTCCCTTTGTATTTTAAAAATACGTTAAAACACTAAAATCCAGCAAATATGGCCTTGGGGGATTTGAAATGACATTCAATAGCCTTAAGGAACCCTTTCAGGTCTGGTTTATCGTATCGATGCTTTATCCTTTGTATTTTGTTTAATAAATGAAATATGTAAATAGAAAGGGAATTGGCATTTTCTAGACTTGAAAATATATATAATATCAGCTACAATGTTACTGGGTCTGATCAAACACATCGCATATATGTATCTGTATATAGCTCACTCCTCTATGTAGCTATGATTGTGATATCGCGATGCGATATCACGATAACCCTTGGCCGTTGTAAGCACTTTATTTTGGTTGCCAATTGTGATGTTGCGATGCAATGTGGGCCATCGATCTATGTGCTTGATCGACAATCCTCATTAACTCTGTCGATTGCCATCACAACACATATATGTTATGCATCGATATCCTTCGTCATCCTTTGCCGATTGTGATTTTTCGATCAGATCTGGACTGTTGATCAACCAGATCTGAGGGCTACTGTGCATTCACTGTTCAAGCCTCTGATACTCTGTTTTTCACTGTTTTCACGTCCCGATAGTGTTTTTCCACCTTTCGAAAGGTTCCCCTTATGGGATGGTTTTGATCCTTTAAGTGTTTTTGAAGACTTAGAGGGTTTTTAGGACCCATTTTCAAGGGATTTTGCTCCTTTTTCCAAAGGATAGAGGCAGTTTCATTTTATGATAACTTTTGCATCCTAAGTCAACTTTTTCCCATTCAAGTTGCAGTAGATTCACAATAGGATGATCTCTGCAATGGGGCTAGTTCCAAGAACCTCCTTGGACTTTCATTTTCTTTAGTGAGGAACACTTAGACTTAGGAGTCTATCCAAAATCCATTTTGGTTTAGATGTGCCCAAATAGACTTGTAATAGGTACATTACGCCAAGTGTATCACCTTGGGGTGCATTGGTATTGTTTGTGAAGAAGAAATATTGTACTCTTAGAGTATGTATTGACTACAGGCAATTGAACAAAGTGAATATCAAGAACATGTACCCTTTGCTGAGGATTGATGACTTGTTCGATCAATTGAAGGGAACAATAGTGTTCTCAAATATTGAATTGAGATGATGGTACCATCTGGTACACATCAAAGAGGAGGACATTTACAAGTCTATGTTCCATTTGGCTTAACTAATGCTCCAACTACATTTACATGTTTGATGAATAGTGTGTTTTGTCCATATTTGGATACGTTCATTATTGTGTTATTAGATGATATACTGGTATATTATAAAAATGAGGAAGAGCATGCTAAGCACTTAGCAACAATGTTGAGGTTGTTGAGAGAGCATGAGTTGTATGCTAAACTCAACAAGTGTAGTTTCTTTTAGATTGAGGTACATTACTTGGGGCATGTTGTCTCCATGTAGGACATTATAGTAGATCCACAAAAGGTAAGGGCCATCATGGAGTGGGTAGCTCCTAAGAGTGTGAATGAGGTGAGATCTTTCATGGGTTTGGCAGGCTGCTATAGGAGGATTATCATGAACTTCTTGTAGATTGCTTATCCTATTACATCATTGCAGAGGAAAGGAAAGAAGTTTTAATGGACAAAGGAGTGTGAGGCTAGTTTTGAGCAACTCAAGCAACTGTTGGCACATGCACTAGTGCTACAAATTTCATACCGGAAGAGCAGTTTGTGGTATGCATAGATGCTTGCAAGAGAGGGCTTGGTGGATTCCTTATGTAGGATGGACAAGTGGTATGTTATGAGTCCTAAAAACTAAAAGAGCACGAGAAGAACTACCTGACAGATGATCTTGAGTTGGCAACGATCATACATGCATTGGAGAGTTGGAGACACTATCTTCTTGGTAGGAGCTTTGTACTTATGATTGATCACATTTGGTTGAGGTATTTGTTTGACCATCCAAATTTGAATGCCAGGCAGGCTAGATCGTTGGCCACAATCAATGAGTTTGATTTTGATGCTCTTAATAGATGGGTATAAGTAAATCACTTGGTAGCTATGAGCTCCTATGGGACAAACTTACATGATAGGATCTCGTGGGTAGGTCAACAAGATGTCAGATATATGGATATTGTGCACAAGTTACAACAGAGAACAGGTACAGTTACAGGTGATGGTACATGTATATGTACAGGTGATGATACATGTATATGTACATGTGATGGTACGGGTACAGGTGATGGTATAGGTAGTGGTACAGGTACAAGTACAGATGTAGGTGCACAAGGTATAAATTATTGTCTTATAGCAGATGGTTTGGTTAGGTTCTAAGATAGGATATATGTATGAGATAATAATGAGATCAAGAAGGTGACCTTGAGGGAGTTTCATATGAAAGCATATTCAGGTCACCCAAGGTATCAAAAGACACTGAAAACAGTGAAGAGATTTTATTATTGGCCAAATCTAAAGAGGAATTTTGCAAATTTCATGGCTAGATGTTTTGATCGTTAGTGAGTGAAGCAGAATGTAAGCATATAGGTGCACTATGATGGTATAGGTACATGTGATGGTACAAGTACTGGTGATGGTACAAGTACATGTACAGGTAGTGGTACAGGTACAAGTATAGATGTAGGTGCACAGGGTATAAATTATTGTCTTATAGCAAATGGTTTGGTCAGGTTCCAAGATAGGATATATGTACTGGATAACAATGAGATCAAGAAGGTGACCTTGAGGGAGTTTCATAAGAAACTATATTCAGGTCACCCAAGGTATCAAAAGACACCGACAACAGTGAAGAGACTTTGTTATTGACCGAATTTGAAGAGGAATGTAGTAGAGTTCATAGCTAGATGTTTTGATTGTCAGTGAGTGAAAGTAGAATGTAAGCATCTAGGTGCACTGCTACAGACGATCGCGATTCCAGAATGGAAATGGGAAGTCATTTACATGGACTTCATCATAGGGTTTCTAAAGACAGTGGGACAACATGATTCCATTATGGTTATTGTGGACATGTTGACGAAAGTTACACACTTCATTCTAGTTAAGTCTACATTCTCAACTAGTGATGTAGCAAAGGTATTACTCAAATATGTGGTCAAATTTCCTAGTGTTATGAAGAATATTATGTCAAACATGGATGCAAATATCACTTCCATGTTTTTGAAGGAATCGTCTGGAGGTTTGGGCACAAGGTTGGTCTTCAGTACAACTTATCATCCGCAGACAACTGGATAGACAAAGAGGGTCAACATGATATTGGAGAACATGTTGAGGATGTATGTGACGAATCAGCAGTGGAAGTGGGAAGAGTATCTCCCCTTGGTAGAGTTCACACACAACAATGATTATTAGGAGTCATTGAGGATGAGTCCTTTTGAGGCATTGTATGGGCGGAGTTGCAATACTCCTATCAGTTGGAGTGATCCAAATAGCAGGAAATTGGTTGGATCATATATGTTGGCAGAGATGGAATAGGAAATGTCGGTGATCAAGAAGAATCTAAAGGAAACACATGATAGGAAGAAGATTTATACAGATAAACATGATGTTCAAGGAGTTCCAGGTTGGGGAACATGTGTACTTGCACATCAGACCAAATAATATTTTATTGTGGATTGGATCATGTGCCAAGCTGGCACCATGGTTTTGTGTACCCTTCAGTATATTGAGAGGATTGGGCCAATAGCCTATTGACTTGCACCTACCTCCAACAGTGAAAGTCCATGATGTTTTCCATGTATATTTGCTTAAGAAGTATGTTAAGGATGTTGATCATGTGTTTGACTGGTCTATATTATAGGTGGAACCAGATGGAGAATTATAGCCAAAGCTTCAGTATATATTGCAGAAAAAGGTGCTCATGCTCTGGAACTGAGTAAATGAGCAAGTTAGGGTGTAGTGGAAGCACTTTGGGCCCAATGAAGCTACATGGGAGATGGTGGATTAGATGTGGGCTATGTATCCTTCCTTGTTTATTGGTTGAGGCAAAACAATTTTGGCTTGGTGTTTTGGTATATGATTTGGTATATGTTTTGATGATGTTGGTTTATGTACATATGTATATGGATGTAAATACCACCACGAACTATGTTATAAAGCTCCACTATGTGGTATGTTGTTATGATGTCATGTTATTATGTTGGTTTGGTTTTCAGCAGGGTGATCATTGTAAATATTGCATTGAGCTAAGTTATAAAGCTCCACCGGTAGTATATATTTTTCTTACAACAATTTTGTGGTTATAGGTATTGTTGAACATCGAGGACAGTGTTCCCCCAAGGGGGAGGGTTCTGTAACAACCCTAGTGAAAATTCCATGTAATAAAAGTAAATAAGGGAAAAATAATAACCACAGATGATGGGACAATTATTCCCAGCTGAATGTTGGGCAAAATCCTAGTGATGGGGATCACTTTTGATTATTTATGGCTAAGGAAATTGGCAAAGGAAATGGATAAGGCTTTGGAAAGGAAAAATGACATTTTTGGTACATTTATTTATGGAAATAATGGAAATTAGGAGAAAAAGGAGGTTAAAGGTCACAGGTTGCATGTGAGGAGGAAATTGAAGGAAAATAATGGAAACTGAAGAAAATAGAGGCCTCAATCATAAAAATTCTTCTAAGGATTAGTTGGTAACCTTTTTTCAGTTTAGTTTTGGATCTCTCTCACTAATCTATCTCTCTCACATACTCTAGGAGACTTAGAGTTTTCTTGGAGCACTCTTGGAGGGTATGGAATACATGCATTTTTGGAGCAAGAAGGAAATTGGAGATCGGAAAGTGCAAGAAGGCATTAAGATTAGAAACTACATCATATTTCATTGTAGGTACCGAGTTGTATGTATGATTTCTTCACTAGTTTTGGCATGCATGGCATATGCATGTGGATTTTTGGTTGTGATCTATCATTAACATGGAGGATGGATGAGGTTGATAGTGGATTACCTGGCCTGGACATTTCCTAGATAGCCATGTTGATTGTGGGTTACTTTCATTGTTTGTTTTGGTTGGTTCTCATGTTTCGTTAGCTTTGGTTGACTTACTTGTCTTGGAAGCCCTAGTTGGAGAAAGGCTCTAGAAGCTTTGTAATAGCTTGGGTTGAGTGACTAGTCTTGGATTGGTTGCATGGTTTCATATATACCAAGAGAAACTCATGTTCGAGTGGTGAAAATAATATTCAAATATATAAAGGACACATTGGAGTTCATATTTTGGGACTCAAGAAGTGAATATTTTACTCTAACGATATATATGGATGCTAATTGGATAGGAAACAATGATGACAAGTGGAGGAGAATCTTATTGGCCATATTACGTTTACCTCCCATAGCCTACATAATCCAAGGTAATGCACCCCCTTCTCTACCTTTGTAGTCCATCTTGGTGTGCCACAACTCTCCTTAGGCTTCCATCGCAAACCAACTAGGAAGTCTCAAAGTACTAGAGCTCTAGGAGTTTCAACTTCCCTTAGGAATCTTCTAGACACCCCTTGGGCTTCATGCTCAGCAATTTTACCCAACCAATCCCCCCTACAATCTCCATCCTTACCCAAGATGAGTAAGGAGAATTGGCCACAATGATACACCAAGGAATTCACAACAATTTACCATATCCCATCGCTTAGTATATCTATTTGGGATTCTCATTTTGGTTGATTTAAATACAAAAATAATATTTAAAAAATTAAAATATTTTCTTTGATGAAAAATAACATAAATGTTAAAAGTTTAAATTGAAAACAAGGATAATAGAAAATTTCACAAATGGTGTAAACTATCTGCACTTGCACTTACACATAGGGTTACTGATCCCTGACAGCAACTTTTTAAAAATTATTTCAACATATATCTAACTCCTCTATGTACTTATATTTGAGTACAACTAAAAATGATATAATATTTGTATAATGAATTAAATAGATATGACAATTTTTTAACTTGTTTTTTTTCCTATTTTAATGCAAAATTTAGTTGACGGTGTTTTCTTGACGATTCATAGTATTATGGCCTTCTTTCTTTTGAGCTTTTGCTATTTTAAAAACTTTTGTGCTCTTGCTATTTTTTTAAAACATTTTATAAGATGCTTAAAACCTTCGGGTACACTAACAAAAAACAATAAGTACTTACTCTACTAAGAAGAAATTTAAGACACCAATTAATTATATCAAATTTGCAATCGGAATATAAATTCTTAAAGGTCCTTAAGTTTTGACGCCAAAAAGAAGAGAGTTGCTCTTTTTTATCATATTGGTTTCTAAAACCAACCACCCTAGAACCCACATAATAATTGGCCCCTAAAGAAAAGGAAAAATGAAAAAAAATCTAAAATACATTACCATAAGTTTAAAAATTTCTAGTAAACTATTTTTGATATAGAGGCTTTGCTATATGTATTACAATAATGAATGTAGTATAAATATCTTGTAAAAATATATAATTTTTCATTTGATAGTGTTTATATAACGAGAATAATGTTTATTAATAGTTATAAAATATTAATAGTTACACTAATGCAAAAACACTTTTAAACCATAAATTTAAATTTATAAGATAAATATATTTTTTAATAATAATATTATAAATAAATTAAATCCCATTCATTCTTTATATCTATGTAGATATATATGACTATAATTTTAATTTGTTAATATTTAATATTTTCTTTCATATTAAACTGTTTAAAAGTTTAAATTAAACAACTTTTTTACTCTTGCTATGCTATTTTTTAACTATATAATACGGTTAAAATTTTTATACAGACACTTCAAACCTTGGGGTACACTAACAGAAAAGAATGAGTAGGTACTTTTGTGCTTTTGCATGTTTAGAGCCGGGCTGCGTTATAGCTGTTTTGCTTTGAAACCAATGCTTATAAAGATTTGTCAGAAAGGCTTGGCTTTCACATGCACCTGAGTTTGCTATTGGATCTTGGATCTTGGCCTGTGGTATCCGATTGATTAATATTTGGATTTGTGTCTGTATCCCAAATATGATGACGTTGTCCCAAGTAAAACCATTTTTGAAAGCTTGCAGAAGCTGCCATCACGCCAACATCTCAAACCATGATGGAAGGAGCCAGCTTTGCACTTGCAGGGTATGCAGAGGTTTACCGGTAATTATATACTTGCCTGCATGCTTCTGGCCACGGCAGCCAATGATGAACCTGAAGACCTCAGGTGATGAAAGCTTCAACCCAAACCCTTCATTCACTGTTCTCTCTTACAATCTGTTAGCAGACATTTACGCTACTCAAGATCGCCATCGCCTTTGTCCCTGGCAAGCACTTGAGTGGGGATATCGGAGTCAGAATTTGATACAAGAAATATTGCATTATGGGGCGGACATTATGTGTCTGCAAGAGGTGCAATCCGACCATTACATGGAGTTTTTCTTGCCTGTGTTCAAAGCATATGGTTATGAGGGGTTTTACAAGAGAAAAAATAACAGATACAGAGCAGTGGTAGATGGCTGTGCTACTTTCATTAGGCGCGATCGATTGGAATGCGTTGAGCAAACTACAATTGAGTTTAGCGATCTGGTAGAAGATGTGCCTGCCAAAATGTCTTCAGAGCCTGAGAAGTGGAACCAATTAGCTAAACGAAGATTTTGTAAGGACAACATAGCCCAGGTTATGATTCTGGCTTTCAAAGAGCAGAAAAATGGTCCAAATCGTCGTGTTCGCATAGTGAATACACATATTCATTCTCAACCTGCTAACAGCGACGTCAAACTATGGCAGGTCAATTACCTATTGGCAAGTTTGAAGCAAGAAAAGGTGAATGATCAGATTCCCCTGGTATTATGTGGAGACTTCAACTCTGTGCCAGGTAGCGCTGTCCACTCGCTTTTAGTAAAAGGCAGCGTCGATCCGAGCCATGAGGATTTGAAGGTGGATCCATGTGGGCTGTTGCAACCTACAGCCATGTTCCACCATTCCCTTCCACTGGCCAGCGCTTATGCTTCTTATAATTCCCACTCTCCACTAATGGGCTGTGCTGGAGAGCCCAAATCCACCACGTTTGCATGTGATTTCAAGGGAACTTTAGACTATATATTTTATAGTCGAACTAGTTTGGAGGTAGACTCACTGTTGGAGCTTATTGATGAGACTGCAGCCGGGCCCAACTTTTCGCTTCCTTCGCGTTTTTGGTCATCTGATCACATTGCACTTCTTGCAAAGTTTCGGTGGTGCACCTCCTCCTCATACTGCAGATCAACTTGAACGAGTCTGCATCAAACTTGAGTCATGAGATTTTAAGCCAAGAGCAGTTTGTTTTCTGGAGGGAGGCTTTAAAAAGAACGGCCGAATCTTTCTTTAGCAGAAGGGGGAGATGTTAAGAAAATTAAAGGTTACATTTTATTTAGTTGAAGACCTAAATCATGCATCATGGAATTTTCGTTGTCGTTGTAATAAAATTTTGCCCAAGTCAAATATAAAATTCCTTTTAGCGTTTTCTTTGATGTCGATGGTCTATATTTGGTTGTTCAACCTTTGTAATACTTTGAATATAGAGTTGTTCAAGTAGAGGTTTAAACTTTATCTTCATTGCTGGTTACAAATTCTGCTCTGTTCAACATAGTCTGGGATAGAAATATGGAAATCTTTATTCTTTTCTCTTACTAAAATATTAATAATACTAATAGAGATGAACATCCCTAAATGTTCGCATGCTCCAACTTTGGAACGGATCTCTCCATTTCACTTTATTCTTTAAAAGAATGTTAAGAAGGTGAAACACGAGCATAAACAGAGTATTTCAGGTAAAATGAGTAAATAGAATCACAAAAAAATTTGTATTTCATTGTTTATTTCTGTAGAAAAAAACTGCATGCTGTTGCAGTCACAGTCACAGTTCATATTCAATTCTTTCACTTTCAATACTCGTTATTCAACAGAGGGATATTTGATTCTTATTCATTTGATCATTCAGCGTATGGACATTGGAATAGAATGGTATGATCATAGGGTTATTTCTTCTAACAAAATAGGATTACAACAATGATATCGATAATATGGTAATCATTAAAGTGATGAGACCCATTTAAGGAAAGTAAGTTGTTACCCAACTTTCAAGTTATGTTTATTGTGAGCAATCATTTTTATGATGAGGAATTTACAGTAAGAAATAATCAATAACCAAATATGATAATTAATATATTATGGAAGGATGTTAGTTTATATTTCAAAGCGAATTTATATGTATAGAGAATATAAAGAGTAAATGTGATATTTTCAAAAGATAATATATATGGAAGAATGTTAGTTAAGGTTATAAAGTTGATATATTTATTTAGCATGAAACTGTTATATTATAATTTATATTTATATATATATATATATATTAAAACGCTATTACAATTGGAGTTATTTAGATATTAAATCTAAATAGCGAATATGACAATTATTCTTCCCCATTATCCAAAATAAAATAACTCTATTGATAGATCATACTCTATTTTATTATTATATTTTAAATTTTTTAATTATTCTTAAAAAAATCATAAGGTTAAATTCATTACATTATTTTATTATTATATTTTAATATAAATGCATTAGAAGCTTTGAAAAACCTCAAAACGCTTAAATTAAATAAATTACAAAATTCAAACTTACCATTCCCAAAATTTAAGATGAGATTTTAGATCAAATAAGTGAAATGAGGAGAAAAAAACTTAGAAATACAAAACTATCTAATAGATAAATTAAGCTTTCACAATATTAGTATAATGTGAAAAAACTAAATGGATATAAATAACTTTTTAAAAAAAGTGCAAAAATGAATTCTTATACCACTTGTAATAAAGCATATATCATTTTTTGGAATGTCAATATAAAAGTAACTATCAAAAAAGTTATGAAATGTCTCATGGAAAAACAAACAACTTATCATATCATTACTTTATAATTAATAATTATAATCATTAAGAATTCAAGACTTTTAAACCTAGGAAGCAGTTTATACCCTTTGCCTTTATAATTATAATAAAATTCACCAGAATTATCAGCTCTCCCTAATTATTGGAACCTTTCCCAAAACCTAATTTGAAACAAGAGATGATATGAATCTAAAAAAAATAAAAAACCTCTAAAACCACACCTCTTAAGATTCTCTCTTATATATATATATATTAGTTTTAAAATGTAAACTAACATCCTTCCATATATCCTTGGATGCGGGTGTTTGATAGGTCATTAATGCGCATGGGCCGCCAGATAAGTAGGTGGCTAATCAACATGCCAACATGTGCCTTCACTTGTGGGGAGTTATGGCAAGTTCTGGCTCTTTGGACGAAACCATTAATCAATTTAGAAACTCGAGAAGTTTTGTGCAACTTTAGAAATATGGACCAAAGCCTCCCACATTCCCTTATTCGACCTCTCAATTGTTCTTGCCATCCCTCTGCAGCAGAGCCGAGCCTTCGCACTACCACAGGAAGACGTTGCAGACTCCTCTACTGCGTCAACCTGGGCAATGGTTACCATTTTTCTCAGTCCTTTCTATACCACTTGCGTTTTGAGGTCTCTGCCCCTTCCTCTGGTCTGGATTTGAATTCCCCTGCTCCCCATAACATCCCCTCTGTCGCTCTTGGCACGCCTCCTGACCCTGCAATTCACCACTCGCTACAACTTACCAGACGCGGAATCATGTGTCGTCAACATAGAATGAGGAGTAGGAGAGGTGGTAGTCGGGGCGGAGCCACTCACCCTTTGTCCCAGCCCCCCTCTGTCTCCACTTCCTCATTTGCCTCCCCTTCCCCTAGCCCCTCCGATTCCCGCTTCCTTGGTAGATACCTGGACACCTGCAACAGCCATGGCAGATTGAGCACCAGCGAGGTTCAACGTTCAGGGGGGATTCACCCAGCACTCAGGTAACACTGCCTCCTCCCAGTAAGCATAATTCCAGTTTCGCTACTCCATGGACAAGCCACTCATAATTGCCACTGTCATGGTGGATTTCAGAGAGGTCTCTGCCTCCGGCCCCGAACCAAAACTCAAACGGGAGATTAACCAAGATTCTCCTTAGCCTGACAACTTTCAAGGGGAGTCGAGCTCCAGCCACCCGCCGAAAGACATGGACAACTCGTCCAACAACAGACAAAAGACTTTGGGAGGCGAAGCCACTTGCAAGGACAAAGGAATTCAAATGGAGGACACGGTAGGTGGCGGCATGCAAAGAACACTAATTCAAAAGAATACAACTGGTGTCCGATCGTGGAGGAAGAGCCAACAGAAGCCACTTTACAGCTGCATGCCAGGTCAGGTGTCAGGTCGTGAGTCTAGTTCTGCCTTTTTACATTTCCAGCTCAATTTTGAATTTTGTTTCATGTCGGATCAATTTTTGAATTTTGTTCCCAGCTCGGGTTACAAACATTGGTTCTCATGAACTAGTTTTTCGTGGAGAATTTGAGCTAAATTGTGAAATTCACAGTCTTTTGGTAACATTTTGAATTTTGAAACTGTAGCCTCTACGAGTGTAAAATGAACTTTCCTAATATCGTTCTCAGACTGGTTTCGCCAACTATGACAGTCGTGATATCCAGGCTTGAAGTTCAAAATGGTCATATAATTGACCCAATGCAATTGAGGCCGGAGCCTCTTTGTACATTATGTCTTTATTAATAGATCAATTTTACTTAGAAAAGAAACATCCTTCCTTCTATATTAATTATCATTTGAGGGTATCACATTTGCTCCCACATATTTTATTATCATTTGAGGGTATCACATTTGCTCCTACATATTGAAATACAATATATTTAGTTGTTGATTATTTCTTACTATGAAATCCTCATCATAAAAATGATTGCTCACAATAAACATTCACTTTCCTTAATGTAGATTTTAATGACTTAAAATGCATTTTTTTTCTTTAATGTAAATGGATTAAAAGCTTTAAAAAAACCAAAACACTTAAATTAAATAAATTACACAATTTGAACTTACCATTCTCAAAAATTAAGATGAGATTTTAGATGAAATCAACTAGATGAAGAAAACGCCCTAAAAGAACAAAATTATCTAATAGACAAACTAAGCTTTTACATTATTAGTATAATGTGAAAAAGCTAAATGGATATAAATAACTTTTTAAAAAGGTGCTAAAATGAACTCTTATACCACTTATAATAAAACATATTTCTTTTTGGAATGGCAACATAAAAATAACTATAAAAAAGATTATGAAATATCTCATGGAAAAGCAAACAACTTATCATATTATGATTTTATAATTAATAATCATAACCATTAAAAAAATCAACCAAAAATGATTATTAGTCCCTCTTAGTTAGAACTATAGCTTTTGGTACAAAGTGAATGGTGGTTGAATTACAAAATGAATAGTGATTGAATTTATATTAGTTATTAATTTTTTAAAACATATTTGAAAACTTTTCTAAAATTATATATTAATCTCATTTCTATATAAAGAAAAACACACACACAGACCATATATATAAGTTTAACTTTTAATTTTCACATTAACACAAGTAATATATTGCAAAATTTTAAATACTCTATGCAATTTAATTGATTTTTTGTCTATCTAGATCCTTTGTATTTATTAATATTTCAAAGTGATGACTCTAAACACTCTCGTAATCTAGGTTATAATTGCATACTACCCTCACCACTTGTTATTATAAATTTCAATTTCATATAATAAAAAAATTAAATAATTCTTGATAATATAGGAATTAAACACATGTACCAATATGAATCTAGATTTCTTCAAGGTATTCATTAGACAAAGGTTTTTACGTTTGGTTTGGATAGCAAAGTTTGCATTAGTCGTCAACAAACAATACATTATCACCTAAGTTAATTTTCTTATCGCCAAAGAGAAATTTCACCTTCCCCATAAGATTATTCTTTGAACAACCAACTTGGTGGTCTTTGGAAGAGATTTTGTAAGTTACTTAAGATAAAATTCATAGGTAGGCCTCTGTATTAGATGTTTACTACTAGGTTCCAGTTATCGAGTTATTTCTTCACCATTTAAAGATTTTCTTCCTTTAATACTGAATGTGTTGTACATGTGATTTGAAATTACACTAGGGAGTGAGTGTTTGAGTGTATAAATCTTAATATTCCTTCAATATCTCTTGTGCACCTTTGAGAATTATTTTCCTTTAAAACAATATTGTCATTCTCACATACTTTTATGTCATTTTTCCCAAAAAAAAAGTTGTAATTTCCATTGTCAATTGAAAATTAGATGTTGTATTAGCTGCATAAAGAGTTATGTGTATATCAGAGATGGACCGAGCCATATATCCAGTGTCAGTTTATAGTTCATACAAAAAATGTCAATAAAAATATACATAAAAAAGTGTTAGAATATATAAACATGCAAATCATAATATCAATCATATGAAGCTATCAAAATTAGCCGAAGGATCATGCAGTCTGATCATTTGACTCTTTCTCCTCTTGTATGCTCAATAAAATCCCCGTGACAGAACTGATACATCGCTTGATCTTGATGTTCTTGAATTATCCACTGACCCTTGGGTTGTTGTGCGACTTCCTCAGAAAGGTAGTGAGAAATAAGGTTCCTTTCCCTGTAAATGTGTGAGCAAACAATAAAATCACAATGTGATTTTAGAGTAGTAATCTCATCTAGTAATCCCCTAAGTGTGTGCACGTGATAATGAGATGCAAAGTTGATCCAATTGATGACAATATTTGAGTCCCCAAAGATCTGAATCTTGTTGCAATTTTTCTCAAGTGCAAATACGAGTAGGTGTCTGATGCTATTTCATTCTACATAGTTATTTGTACCTTGACGTAATCCCATTGTGAGCTTGTAATAGTGACTATCTGATATATATAGCATTGCACCTCCTCCACAACTAGATTCTTGGGCAAATCCATCAATATAATCCCATGGATATGATCTCTCTATAGCTTCTGGTGTTATGATACGACGTTGTTTCTTTTGTTTTTCCTCAAGGATCGAATGATATAGTGCTTCAATGTTGTTTCATATGGAGTTCCATTGAATGTGGGAGTCATGGATTGTGATTCTGTTTCATGTTAACAGAATGCCCCAACAAACTAGGAGGTGAAGGTTACGAATTTTCTGTGATGATGCATAGTTCCACCAAGTTTTCTAAGATGAGATGAGTTGATCACCATGACATCCAATGGTGATGTCAAGGGAAATATATATCTGATTCCAAACATGTTTAGTTGAAGGGCATAGTAGGAAGAGACGGTCTATGTCTTTAGCATGTTCCTTGCAGAGATTGCATCATGAAGGGTCGTGTATAGATCGACAATTGAGGTTATCATTAGTAGGAACTTTCTTTGATAATAGGCACCACATGAACATCCTAGATTTAGGAGGTGCCTTGAGTTTCCAGAGGGGTCGCCACCACCATTCGGAAACAATAGGTTCATGTTCCATCATAAGGAAAGTATATCCATCTTTGGGTGTGTAGCGTCCTCGAGGATAGGTTACCCATATGATTTCATCCTCTTGGTCTATTTTTGACATGTGACTCTTCTAGTGCTCCAACATATGTGATTAATTCATTGCTCTAGATATATTGAATCATGAGGTCTTGGGCTGATTTCCAAGCTTGTGAGAGCCAAGTAGGGTTTTCCTCATCTGCAATTTGGGAGAGCTGTGTAATTCCTGCATATTTGAGAGTCTTCTAGAGAACCAACGATAGTATGTACACATTCTGACAACCTGAATGTGCATATTTTCCTGTGCACACTAGTTCACCAGTACCAATATGCTAAGCCAATTCTCTTTTTACGACTGAGATCGATTGTTTTATAACTCTCCAGATGATGGAGGAACTAGAATTTCCCTTGATCGGGCCGTGGATCCATTCCAGAGTCGTAAGAGGGGGTATATATTTGTGATAAAAAACTTCTTTCCATAAGCTGCTAGATGTTAATATCTACCAGCCCAGTTTTGTTGCAAGAGCCATTGCAATTTTATTGAAATCCTTGATACCCTAGCCACCCCATTTTTTGGGCTTTCCTATTCTCTCCCATTTCACCCAGCCAAAAGTCTTGTCATCGTGCTTCCCTCTCCATAATAATTTGCGATAGACTTATTGTCTTATGGTGCTGATACCTTTAGGGATCTAAGCCAGAGCCATCCAGTATACTGGTATAGCTTCTAGCACTGATTTGATTAGCACTAATCCGTCTGCTCAAGATAACCATCTTTGCTACCAAATTTTGATGCATCCAAATTTTGCAATTAGCCAATTCTAGTCTACAATACGACAAACATTTGGTTTGAGTCTAAAACCAAGATATTTGATGCACTCATCAATGTCAAGTCGTGTAAATTGAAATTTTTGTAGAGAATATCTTTGTTCATTGAGAGAACAACTTACATGCATAATGGTGGATTTGATGAAATTAGGCATCGTTCCTGTAACTTTACAAAACAGGGACAAAATATGCTTAAAACAAGTTGTGTCCTGAATGGATCCATCTAAGAATATTAGTACATCATCAACAAATAAAAGCTACATAAGATATGTTACATCAGTCAACTTGACCCCACATAATGACCCAAACGATTGAGCATTGGATATGAGCCTACTTAACCCTTCCATGATTAGGAGGAAGAGAAGGGGTGATAATGGACACCCTTATATGAGGCCTATCTCCACATGGGAAAATTGGATGCAACCCCATTGATGAGAATGCTATAGGATGCAAAAGTGAAGCAACACATAATCCAATTGATGAAAGAGTGAGGAAAGCCAATGTGGGTTAGAATAAGTTGAAGGTATGTCCAAAATGATCTGTTAAAGGCTTTTGAGAGGGAAATTTTAAGAATGATGCTTTTAGGGTTCTTGAGTTTAATAGAGTGTAGGCCTTCTTAAGCAATACCAATAGATTCATGGATTTGTCTTTGATTGAGAAAGGAAAAAATTTCCTTGGATATATGCATGGATAAGATGGGCTTGATGAGAGCTATAAATGTAGAGTTGAATCCATCATACGTTTTCCCAGACAATCTACATTCCTCAATTGCGAGTAGGAGGTCCTTACTAATAAAGTCAAAGAAGGTAAGATAAAATTCAATGGGCCATCCATATGGTTTGGGGCTTTTCTGTTTTTTGAACCACTTCAAAACAACTTCAATTCCCCCCAGTGAGAATGGTTTGTTCAAGTACTCCACATCATCCTCATTCACAAATCGATGCATTGTCCTGCCAATGCAGATCAATTTTGTTATAATTGCTTCTAGTGGAGCTCTAAACAATTGAGGAAAGTGTCTAATGCCCATGTCTGCAAGCTGACTGAATGTGTTGGCATCCCTGCCATTTTGATCCCTTAATTTCCAAATAATATTTGTTAATTTTCTCCCTCCGACACATTGTTGGAAGAATTTAGTATTGTCATTCCCCCTTGAAGCCAAATGGCTCTTCTCTTTAATCTCCAAGCTTCCTCTTTCTATCTTAAGAGTTTAATCTTTTCTGATTCAAATCTTATAAGTTGAAGCTTCCTTTCAATGGTTTGAAAACCTAAATTTTTAGTGTCCTCAATTGCAGCAAGTTCATCTTCAATCATCAATAGAGTAGCTTCGTCTCTTTTCTTTTTTACTTTTGCCCATATAATGGTCTTGTTATCACCTAAATCCGCCTTAGGCTAAAAGAAGGCAACATTCAGGGTAACCACAAACCATGCTAAGTCTGGTAGCTAGCCCTACCAGAATAGGGGAGGGCTCTCTCCGAGTCACACTCAGTGAATAGATAAATGAAAAGGCCTCAAATAACTTACAGTGAACTATTTATATTAGGCTAGTATGTGAATATGGATACAAGAAGTGATTTTTATGAATGACTGTGTTTTTGGGATGGTATGGGACCAATGGACCTCAATGAATAGAGAATTTAATACAAAGGCAAAGATTACTTTGTGAAACAAGATAGGCAGAGAGTCCAACAATTTAGTTTGAAAGCAACGCGGAATGGAGAGATTTCTTAAGAGGGTGAAAAGGGCATGGGCAACATGAATCCTTTTTAATAGGAGAAGAACACTGAACATGAAATTTTCCCACAGGCAGAGCAATAAAATTGAATTCTACCTTATCTAACTCAGAAAATTTCACTGGAAATGAATATGAAATGAACTATGAAACATAACAAGATACATCTGAAACATAAGAGACACATTTGCTACATTGACAACCACATGAATCTCATGAAATAGAGCTACTGCCTTTCATTAATACTCTGTAAAAATATACAATGAAGAAACATAGTTTCTTTCCCATAGTCTCTCAGAAGTTACAAACCAACCCACCCTTTTGCAAATAGTTTGCATACAATATATAGAATGTGCCATGAAGAGATAGAATGCCCAAGGGTTGGGGAGTTACTCGAATCATTACAAAATGAAGGAGGAGAGACAAACATCAGCTATAGGTGCAACACCACAAACATGACAAATGGCTTGGGTGACTGTTTGCCTTCCTTTGCCACTTGGATAGAAGCCCATCTGGAGTGAAAATACTTTAAATGCTGCCTTTGGTGTCGAAAAAATGAAGTGTAGATGAGAGGGCCCAGTTATGAAAAGTCACGAATCGAAATTTCGTGAAATAGAGGCAAATTGGGCCTTTTTTCCGATATGCATCGCACCATTTTCTATATGGGCCGCGCAACTTTGAGGCCAGTTTTGAGGCACTTGCAGGAGTCCAAAATGTGCCCCAGTGTGCTTGTTCGAAAGCCTGTCCTGTCTAGTTTCCAACCCAAGTGGAATTCTCGAATTTGGAGCTCATTTTCCCCTCCAAATCTTCATTCTCCCAATACTGCTTCCTGTGTGTCGAAATAGGGGCAGTGAGGCCATTTTTTGGGTGTTTTTGACCTCCTGGAGACTCAAATCATGCCCAAATTTCCTACCTGACTGCTAGTAGTCATGATTTTGCATGTTGAATCCAAAAATTCAAACCATTTCTCATTTGGAGCTCCCAATCCTACGCGCCGTGCCAGTGGCGCGATGCACAGGGAGAAAAAACCTGTGTTTGTACCAAAAAATTTCCATGTGACCAAAATTGTCCCAAATTTCTTGAAATTTGGGTTGGAGATTCTCTAAGAGGCACTATACTGGGCCACAAAATCTTCAGCCAAGATTCAAAGCCGATCTTGCTCTTTTTCCTCTTTTGTTGCTCTGCTCAATTTGGCCTTCAAGCTCCTTATCTGGGCCTTTGCACTCATGTTTTGTGCCCTGTAATGACAAGCCATCCTCCTCAGTATGGTTTTTTCTCTGTTTGCCTTCTCCAACAGTCTCTCTAGGTGGATACTAATCCGCTCTAGCCATGACTCACGGTCATTGTTGATCTCTTGCTCCAAGGTAGTGAGCTCGATCCTTCTTTGCTGGGCAGCTTGTCGATTCTCAAGGATGCTTTGCAGCTCCATGATTACATGCTGGTCCTCAAGCTGCTTGTTCCTCTTCTCCAGATACCTGATGATCCATTTAGCCCTCTCCACATTTAGTGACAAGTCTTGGATCTCCGTGTTTTGCTCCTGAATGGTCATCCTAAGTTGGGCATTCTCCGCCTCTGCCTCATCATCCTGAATGAAGATGACATCAGTCTCCTGTTCACCTGATGGCCCCTCATCATGCATGGGCCTCTTTCCCTTTTCCAGTACCTATGTCACTGATGCTGGAAGTGATGCCCCTTCCACCCAAGGTGGAGATAACACTCGCTTTGTTGTTGCAAACAAGTGCCTATTGCCTCTCTGATATGTAACAAAAACCGGCATGGTAGTGGTCTCATGGTGCTCATACTGATGAGAAGGACCACCCATCTCCTGATCTGGCTCTGATAGTACCTGTGATGTGCTAAAGAAGTCACAGGAGATGAATTCCTCCCAAGAAATACCCTGCAATCCCAACTGATGATCTACCAAAATCCGGATAAGAGCAAAGTGATACACACTGTTAAGCTGTTGCTGAGGGGTCTTATGCAGCATGAAGGTGTTCATCCTCTCTATGTTCCTGCATATGAAAAATGGGAGGTTCATCATCTTCACCCTGGTAAAGTGCATGAGCAACATGATGTGATAGGCATATAGTCGAGAGAACCTCCACTCATAGCTAAAGTATTTCATGATCAATCTCATGAGTGGAGCATACTCATATTTCAAGTATCTGAAGGGAAAGACTCTTGTGAGCTGAGTCAAGAATCTGGCCTTGATGTAAGGCTCATAGTGTTTCCTATCCACCTTCTTCTTCTTATGCCACTGTTCTCCAACATTTTTTATACCTGTTTCCATTGATATAGTTTCGGGTGTCAATGTGAAAGTGACCCCGGCCAAGATAGACTGACCTCCATGTAGATGAAGCACAAATAGACGGGAAAACTCATGATGAGCTCTAACATTTGCCACCCTTTGACAAAATTCAAAACATGCTAGGTGCTGGAAACATGACATGGCAATAGGGCATGCTTGTAAATCAGTGAGCCTGGTAGTGGGCTCATCCCTGACATGTTTGCCACTCTTGTGATGTCTCCTCGGAGCCTGCTCTTCTGAGGATGAGTCACTTTGTGTCTCCATCTCATACTATGATGAATGTTGTGATGTCATGACTGCTGTGTGTACTGTGCCTAGGCTGCCCTTTGATGATGGTGTGAGGCTGGGTGCCTTTGTGATATCTGTCACCAAGGGGAGCAATGAAACAGGGAGTATTAGAATGGGAGTAATGTAATGGGAATAGGAGTTATAGGGAGAAATTTGTTTAGGGATATGGGAGAAGTTTGGGTATTTTGATAGGGTAGGGTTTGGGGTGTTATGTTGACCAAAGAGTGGAGGGATAGGGGAGAGGGTTTGGTAGTAATTTAGGGCAGGGATATTAGGAAAAATAAGAAAGGGATGATAGGAGAAATGGTAGGTGAGGGGAAAATGATGGGTGGAATGGAACCTTGGCAGTAACAACACATTTTTGCAACCCTAGCTATCATAGTTTTTGGTGCTTTCTTGTGGTTGATTTTATGAATTTGGTTGCATTTAAACCTTGCTATAAACCACCATATCGTTTATAAAACTTGATGAACAAATGATGTCAAAGAGCCTACCTTTCAATTTGATGGGCTTCACAAAAATTTGGAGGTGATTTGGCCTTGTTTCGGCCCTTGGTCTGTGAGTGCCACACACAAAACCCAGTGCGCTGCACGCTAGGCGTGCGTCGCGTCCGTGGAAAATTTGAACTGCAGGCTAGCTCTATGCGCGCCGCACCCTCAAACTGCCTCCAACTCACTCAAACACGCACGATGCACACTCACACCCTTTGCAACATTTCTCTAAGGCTTGAATTAGCACAATGCCTTTGATTTTGATGAAAACTTGTATATATAGCCTTGGGAGTGATGGGTTAAATTTTTGCTTCCTCAAAAACCCATTTCTCTAATGTTATGTTTTGACAGTTTTTCATTGACTTTAGAACACACTGATTTTCACTTTCCGTTTGAAATTTTAGCTCAAATAATGAAATTTTCAGCACTCTTTGCAGGGATTGCACGATAGGACAGTCGGCCACGGAAACCATGACTGCATATGAAAAAATCATCTGATGACTTTTTGAAAATTTTGTCATAAATGACACTGTTTGACTTTTCTTCAAAATAGAGTTTTGAAGAAGAGTAAAAGTCTATCCACATGACGATGAAGCTCTTTGAATCATAACTGTGTAAGGACCTCACTCTGGCATGCATGGCTTTACTGGACATGTTCAAAGACCAAATTGATGAATCCATAGACCTAAACATCGAAAATGACTTTTGTCCTTTAAAGGACCAGACCTTGAATGTCATGGACTTTGATGATTATTGACAAAAGACCTGAGCCATCAGGAGCTAGACATGAGGGGGAATGACTAGCATGACCTTCTCTGTCAGATTATGGCATGCCCCTTGTGGAATGTAGCTGGGTGAATGGAGCGGGACACCTAAAAATTAAATGCATAAAGAGTTTTGATCTCTGACGGAGGACTGACCAGACCAACTCTAACATTGGGTCCAATGGGGGATGGTAGCTCCTTGGAGGTGCCAAGAACAGTAGATCTCTGGAAGAGCTTGACAGTGCCTTCGTCCATTGGGCTATGGAGTCATCATTTCGATAAATAATATAGGACTCTGACTCCTTTGTGAAACTGAAAATACAAAAAAAAACTGACTCAAACTTGACATTGAAATGACTTAAAGGGTAACTTAACCAACTCTAACAAAACTGAAATAAAATGGTATTTACAGTGACAGTGGAAGCAGCGTTAATAACTTAGAAATGGTAGCGCTTGAGCAACCGACCATTGATCGGCCCTCCTAGACAATCTTCCCCGTTCATTTCCTTCAGAAGAAAGGCATTCTGCCCCCGATATGCTACAATCTTGAAAGGACTTTTCCAGAGGTTCTCGAACTTACCGTGCTTGCCTTTCTCCTCATTCCTTGCATCCCACTTCAGCACCACATCATCCACCTGAAATTTGTCCACCTTTGCCTTTCTGTCATAAATTTTCTTGATTTTCTCCTGCAATTTGGATGTGTTCTTGAAAACTTCTTCTCTGGTCTACTGCAAATGGACCATTTGATTCAACCTTCTCTGCATGGGATCTTCTTCACTGCCGGCCTCTTGAAGAAGTTTGACTACCGGGGCAGCGAGAGAGGTAGGAAATATTGTATCAAATCCATAAACAAGCTCAAACGGTGACATACCTATGGATTTCTTCTGACTGACCTGATTTGCCCACAACGCATTTACCAACCTCTTATGCCAGCTCTTCTTATTAATTTCCAGTAGCTTCTTGATTATGTTGACCTATGATTTGTTCGAAGATTCCGCCAATCCATTGCCTTGCGGATGATAGGCAGTTGAGTGACCCAAAATGATGTGATATTTATGACAAAACTCTACCATCCTTTTTGGTTTGAAAGATGTTGCATTATCAGTGATTAGCTTATTTGGGCAACCAAAGCGAGACAAGATGTTATTTTCAAGGAATGAAATGATTACCGCATCTGTAGCTTGTCTAGTGGGAATCACCTCAATTCATTTCGTGAAATAATCTATGGCTGTGAGGATCCATCTATGCTTTCCAAAAGAAGCGGGATGAATTTCGCCAATGAAATCCAATCCCCATTGCTGGAAAGGGGCACTCACTTCTATGTGCTTGAGTGGTAGAGGCTGTAACTTCCTCTTTCCTTCGAAAATATGACACTTATAACAATGCTTGACTATCTTATATACATCAGCAAACAATGTCGGCCAATAGTACCCCGCTCTCAGAATTTTGTTTGCTATTGACTTCCAATAAAGGTGACCACCACAGTCTCCTTGGTGGCAGTCCTCCATGACTTTCTTCGTTTCCTTTTCCACCAAACAATTTAACAAGACACCACCGGGATCTTTCCAATATAGTGCAGAATTAAGAATGCAAAACTTGGCAGCCTTCAACTTGAGTGTTCTCGCTTTGTTTCTAGTCATGCCGGGCAATAGTGACAAATTTTTAAGCACATATATGATATCTGAATACCATGGAGAAAGAGTAAACATTTCAGATACCTGAATTGACGATTCTTCCTCATTCTCATCGGACATAGCAGCGATCAGATTTATGTCCAAGGCATGCAAGTTTGATTCAACCATTAACTTTGCCAATCCCTGTCCTTTCACCAACTTTGTGGGCTTTATGTCCACATCATATTCTAGCAAGGCTGCAATCCACTTGCCTCTTCTTCCTTCCGGATCAGTTTGCACTAAAACATCTTTTACAACAGTGTTAGGAACATAGGCCAAAATGTGAGAATGTAGAATATACACCCGTAAATCTTTCAATGCCTTCACAAGTGCAAGGGCTTTCTTCTCGATGATGTTGTACTTTAAGATTGCGTCTCTTATAGCTCTGCTGAAAAATGCAATGGGTCTTTCATGATCATCTCTTTTCTGCAATAACACCACTGTCATAGTATGCTCCGAAGTAAATGAAAACAATATGAAATCCTGAGTGTAGTCCGGGCTGACTAGAACTGGGGCTGAGGAAAGAGGCAATTTGACCAGATTGAAAGATTTTATTGCCTCCTCCATCCATTTCACTTGGCTTTCCTTCTTAAGAATGTTTGTCATCTCTCTTAGGTGCTCAACAAGATTGGGTACAAAGTAGCGTAGGGAAATTCATCTTACCATTGAACGATTGTATCTCTTTTTTATTCCGGGGCAAATCGATTTGCTGAATTTCTTGCACACGTGCTGGGTCAATACAAATGCCATCTTTTGAGATAATGTGCCCGAGTAGTTTACCTTCTTCCATGGCGAACAAGCTCTTCTTTGGATTCAACGACAAGCCATATTTTTTGCACTTTAGGGAGACAATTTTAAGATGGTACATGTGCTCTTCATCAGATTTGGAAAACACCATCAAATCATCCAAATACACCACCAAAAATACATCCTTCTCATTTGCTAAAGCCAAGTCCATTTCACGCTGAAATGTGGCACCCGCATTCTTCAAACTGAAAGGCATTTTAGCGTAATGAAAGGTTCCCCATGGAGTGGTGAACACTGTCTTGTCTTGGTCATCCTCATGGATAGAAACTTGGTTATATCCGAAATAACCATCAAGCAGTGACATACGAGATGCTCCCACTACTCGCTGAAGTATATGGTCCATTTTGGGTAGTGGATAGTTGTCCTTCAATGAAACTTTGTTGAGATTTTTGAAATAAATGCATAAGCGAATCTCACCTGTCTTCTTCCTTACGAGCACCAAGTTAGAGATCCAATCCAAAAATCTGATTGGCACAATGATCCCTGATTTGTACAACCTGTTGATGTCCTTTTCAATAGATGGCAGCAACTTTAGATTTAGCCTTCTCAACTTCTGTCTGAATGGTTTTTGATTGGGCTTGATGGGTATAGTGTGCTGAATTATATTGGTGTCATATGTCTTTATGTCAGAATAGTCCCAAGCAAACACATTTGCAAATGAAGACATCAAACTGATATATTTGTCCTTGATCTTTGGCGGCAATGCTTTGGACAATTTTACCAATTTAGGACTTGCAGCTATTCTAATATTGACCTCTTCCACACCCTTCTCTATTGGCTGCAATGTTGGCTTGCGGGCTACATCATCTTGATCAAAGAGTTCTTCTAGAGGTATCAATACTTTGGGAATAACGTTATTCTTCAGCTGCAATACGTCCATTTCATTGATCTGCACCTCATCTGTACCATTACCTTTATCATTGTCATTTTCTTCATCAATTGAGGTCTCTTTGAACTTGCCTTTGTTTTGCAGAAAATCATCAATTTCTTCATCATCTTGGAACACTTGCCAATATCTCTGATTGTCTGGAATGGTTGGACAATGCTTGACTTGGATTTCGAATTTGTTGCTGGAGTTCATTGGGATCTTCAAACTACTTGTTGCCTTAGCAAGAGCATCAACAATACTATTTTGTATACGAGGCACACATGTCAAGGTGTATTCTGAAAATAATTTTAAAATGTCTAGGACTACATTATGGTAAGCCCGCCTCCTAGGATGCTTTGCTTGATATTCACCTCTGACCTGCTTGATAACCAATTCGGAGTCGCCATATACTGAAATCCTCTTAGCATTCAGCTTTCTTAGAATCTTTAGGCCAACAACCAGAGCTTCATACTCAGCTTCATTATTTGAACACTCAAAAGCCAACTTGTAAGAGCATACCCGCACATTACTAGGGACTTTGTTTGGGGCGGAGAAAGGACTGTGTACCCAAATTCCAATTCCAGCG
>APFE030919990.1:0-22058 GCA_000404065.3 Pinus taeda | reverse complement strand
TGGGCATGAGATTGTGAGAAGCTCCGGAATCGAACATGGCATTATGTAACACAAAATCATGCAACCTTAAACTGATGTAAAAAGGAGGCACATCACTATCAGGAGACTCACCATTTGATGCTGGCCCAAAAATCATTTCAGGTTGATCATCTTCGACATTCACCATGTCGAACATTGGGTCCAAATTCAACATTTTAGATACTTGTCCTTTATAACTGTTGTTCTTCATTATTTCAGTCAAGGGGATGGATATCTTCAATGTACAAATCTCATTCTCTAGATTGAAAGCGGGAAGCTTTTCTACCTCTTTGACTGGGATTTATTTTCTTTCCTTCTCTTTCGATGAAACTTTCTGATGTGATTGTTCTGCTGATGGTGATTTGCTGCTCTCCGGATCAACCGCCTCCTTTCCTTTCCTTTGTGTAACTGCTGAATCATTATTTGATGTTTCAACATCCTTCCTTTTCTGAATGGGTCTGACTGGCACATCTCTATTTCTAAGTGCATATCACTGTTGTTGGGTGGACAAAGCATTCATGTAGCCTCTTTGGTACTCATCTGATTATTCCTCTAGGACAGTGTCGCTTGCTAGAATGAAATCTACGTCTTTGTGTGCAGCTGAACTCTCTGCATACTCCTCCTCCTCAGTGAGATAAATAGGCAAATCATCAGGAGTAAAGAGGTGATTTTCTTCTCCTATTACGTTCCCGTCCTCATCTGATTCCGGTCCATGCACAAAATTTTGCTGCAAATGTGTCTGTACTGGCTATTGTACAATCTTCTCTTGGGCTCGCTGATCTCTCTATCTTATTCTATACTGTGGTTGTTGCTGACCACGGAAGTTAGTATTTCTAACTTGTGGCTCCGGTTTGTCAAGTTTCACTCTCTCCAGCATCTTATCTACCTTCCGAAGTAGCTGATCTACCGAGGAAGATTCTTCCTTTGCAGTGACCTTCTTCTCTCTCTTTGCTTTAGCTCTCTTAGTCAGCAGATTTGCTTCAACGCTGACCGCTATCTTCTGCATGTCTTCCATTGTGGCCAGTTCTCTTTCTCTCAATTGATAAGCCATGTCAGCATCAAAACCATCTGGGAACTTCAAAATGGCTAGTCCCACAGGTGGCCTTAGATTATCTGGAATTTCATTATAAACTGTATTGAATCTAATGCAATAGTCTTGGACCGACTCACCAATGTTTCTTTTGATTTGCTCATATTAGCCAGAATTTGAAGAGGATTCTTTTTCACTTCCCAGCAGTTTCAAAATTGTCTTTGTAGGTCAGCCAAGGTAGCGATACGAGGAGCCGGAAAACCTCTGAACCATTTCCTCACTTCACCTGCAAATATCTGTACAAAAAGTCTCATTGCCACATTCTCCACATCAATCTCATGAAGTTCATAGAAGTCTGCCATTCTGTCCACATGTTGCTCAGTAGTAATTCCATTAGGAGTGCCATCAAAAAATGGGATTTTGCTTTGGTAATCTGCGGGCATATCATCTAAAACTTGAGGCAAAACAAGAGGTGCAAAATGGGCAGCCATCACTCTCGGTGGATTTGTCCTCGGAGGTGTTGGAGGAGTGTGCACAGTTTGTAGGGGGCTAGCAATTGGAGTTTGAAGCTGAGCTACTATGTAGTTATCAATCGACCGGTTAGCCCTTTCCGTCTCCAAGTCTACAAGAAACTGTGGATTGTGGATAGTAGAGTCAACTGCTCTTTCAGACTTGGTTTCGAACAATGATAATTCAAACTACTCATCAAACTCTAGCTCTTCAGTATACTCAAAGATGTGCGAGCATGAATGGGATTTGATCACGGGAGATATAGATCTTTCTTGACGATGAATTATTGAAATCAAATTGGGATTTTTGTAGATGTGCGAAGGGTCAGGATCTGGATTAGCTCTAGTGTATCTTCTAGAAGCCAACATGCTATTGAGAAAAATCAAAGGACACAACCAACTTTACTCAGCCTATCAAATCCTAAACTTATCATCCGGAAGCTTAGAATTATTAAGAAGCAATGGGATTGATTTCTTCCCCAGCGGAGTCGCCACTATGTTTGCAGTGACCTAAATCCGCCTTAGGCTGAAAGAAGGCAAAATTCAAGGTAACCACAAACCACGCTCAGTCTGGTAGCTAGCCCTCCCAAAACAGCAGAGGGATCTCTCCGAGTCACACTCAGTGAATAGATAAATGAAAAGGCCTGGGATGACTTACAGTGAACTATTTATCTTAGGCTAGTAAGTGAATATGGATACAAGAAGTGATTTTTATGAATGACTGTGTTTCTAGGATGGTATGGGACCAATGGACCTCAATGAACAAAGAATTTAATACAAAGGCACAGATTACTTCGTGAGGAAAGATAGGCGGAGAGTCCAACAATTTAGTTTGAAAGCAACACAAAATGGAGAGATTGCTTAGGAGGGTGAAAAGGGCATGGGCAACATGAATCCTTTTTAACAGGAGAAGAACACTAAACATGAAATTTTCCCACAGGCAGAGCAATAAAATTGAATTCTACCTTATCTAACTCAGAAAATTTCATTGGAAATGAATATGCAATGAACTATGAAACATAACAAAATACATATGAAACATAAGAGACACATTTGCTACACTTACAACCACATGAATCTCATGAAACAAAGCTGTTGCCTTTCATTAATCCTCTGTAAAAATATACAATGAAGAAACAAAGTTTCTTTCCCACAGTCTCCCAGAAGTTACAAGCCAACCTACCCTTTGCAAATAGTTTGCATACAATATATAGAATGTTCCATGAAGAGATAGAACACCCAAGGGTTGGGGAGTTACTCGAATCATTACAAAATGAAGGTGGAGAGCCAAACATCAGTTACAGGTGCAGCGCCACAAACATGACAAATGGCTTGGGTGACTGTTTGCCTTCCTTTGCCACTTGGATAGAATCCCATCTGGAGTGAAAATAATTTAAATGCCACCTTTGGTGCCGAAAAAATGAAGTGTAGATGAGAGGGCCCACTTATGAAATGTCACGAATCGAAATTTCGCGAAACAGAGGCAAATTGGGCCATTTTTCCTATATGTCTCGCACCACTTTGAGGCCCATTTTGAGGAACTTGCAGGAGTCCAAAATGTGTCCAAGTATACTTTTTGGAAAGCCTGTCCTGTCTACTTTCTAACCCAAGTGGAATTTTTGAATTTGGAGCTCATTTGCCCCTCCAAATCTTCATTCTCCCAAGACTGCTTCCTGTGTGTCAAAATAAGGGCAGTGAGGCCATTTTTTGGGTGTTTTTGACCTCCCGGAGACTCAAATCATGCCCAAATTTTTTGCTCGAGTGCCAGTAGTCATGATTTTGCATGCTGAATCCAAAAATGCAAACCATTTCTTATTTGGAGCTCCCAATCCTACGCACCATGCTAGTGGTGCGGCGCACAGGGAGAAAAAACCTGTGTTTGTACCAAAAAATTTCCATGTGACCAAAATTGTCCCAAATTTCTTGAAATTTGGGCTGGAGGTTCTCTACGAGGCACTATGCTGGGCCATGGAAGCTTCAGCCAATATTCAAAGCCGATCTTTCTCTTTTGCCTCTTTTGTTTCTTTGCTCAATTTGGCCTTCAAGCTCCTTATCTGGGCCTTTGCACTCATGTTTTGTGCCCTGTAATGACAAGCCATCCTCCTTAGTATGGTTTTGTCTCTGTTGGCCTTCTCTAGTAGTATCTCCAAGTGGATACTGATCCACTCTAGTCATGACTCACGGTCATTGTTGATCTCTTGCTCCAAGGTAGTGAGCTCAATCCTCCTTTGCTGGGCAGCTTGTCGATTCTCATGGATGCTTTGCAGCTCCATGATTGCATGCTGGTCCTCAAGCTACTTATTCCTCTTCTCCAGATACCTGATGATCCATCTGGCCCTCTCCACATTTAGTGACAAGTCTTGGATCTCCGTGTTCTGCTCCTGAATGGTCATCCTAAGTCGGGCATTCTCCGCCTCTGCCTCATCATCCTGAATGAGGATGACATCAGTCTCCTATTCACCTGATGGCCCCTCATCATGCATGGGACTCTTGCCCTTGTCCAGTACCTATGTCGTTGATGCCGGAAGCGAGGCCCCTTCCACCCTGGGTGGAGATAACACTCGTTTTGCTGTTGCAAACAAGTGCCTACTGCCTCTCTGATATGTAACAAAAACCGGCATGGTAGTGGTCTCATGGTGCTCATACTGATGAGAAGGACCACCCATCTCCTGATCTGGCTTTGATAGTACATGTGATGTGCTGAAGAAGTCACAGGAGATGGAGTCCTCCCAAGCAATTCCCTGCAATCCCAACTGATGATCTACCAAAATCCGGATAAGAGCAAAGTGATACACATTGTTAAGCTACTGTTGAGGGGTCTTATGCAGCATGAAGGTGTTCATCCTATCTATGTTCCTGCATATGAAAAATGGGAGGTTCATCATCTTCACCCTGGTAAAGTGCATGAGCAACTTGATGTGATAGGCATATAGTCGAGAGAACCTCCCCTCATAACTGAAGTATTTAATGATCAATCTCATGAGTGGAGCACACTCATCTTTCAAGTATCTGAAGGGAAAGACTCTTGTGAGCTGAGTCAAGAATCTGGCCTTGATGTAAGGCTCATAGTGTTGCCTATCTACATTCTTCTTCTTATGCCACTGTTCTCCAACATTTGGTGTACCTGTTGCCACTAATATAGTTTCGGGTGTCAATGTGAAAATGACCCCAGCCAAGATAGACTGACCTCCATGTAGATGAAGCACAAATAGATGAGCCAACTCATGATGAACTCTAACATTTGCCACCCTTTGACAAAATTCAAAACATGCTAGGTTCTGGAAACATGACATGGCAAGAGGGCATGCTTGTAATTCAGTGAGGGTAGTGGGCTCATCCCTGACATGTTTGCCACTCTTGTGATGTCTCCTGGGAGCCTGCTCTTCTGAGGATGAGTCACTTTGTGTCTCCATCTCATACTCTGACAAATGCTGTGATGTCATGACTGCTGTGTGTATTGTGCCTAGGCTGCCCTTTGATGATGGTGTGAGGTTGGTTGCCTTTGTGATATATGTCACCAAGGGGAACAATGAAACGGGGAGTATTAGAACGAGAGTAATGTAATGGGAATAGGAGTTATAGGGAGAAATTTGTTTAGGGATATGGGAGAAGTTTGGGTATTTTGATAGGATGGGGTTTGGGGTGTTATGTTGACCAAAGAGTGGAGGGATAGGGGAGAGGGTTTGGTAGTAATTTAGGGAAGGGATATTAGGAAAAATGAGAAAGGGATGATAGAAAAAATGGTAGGTGAGGGGAAATGATGGGTGGAATGGAACCTTGGCACTAACAACACATTTTTGCAACCCTAGCCATCATAGTTTTTGGTGCTTTCTTGTGGTTGATTTTATGGATTTCGTTGCATTAAAACCTCGCTATAAACCACCATATCATTTATAAAACTTGATGAACAAATGATGTCAAAGAGCCTACCTTTCAATTTGATGGGCTTCACAAAAATTTGGAGGTGATTTGGCCTTGTTTCGGCCCTTGGTCTGTGTGCACCGTGCGCAAAACCCAGTGCGCCGTGCCCTGGGTGTGCACCACACCCATGGAAAATTTGAACTGCGGGTTGGCTCTGTGTGTGCCGCGCCCTCTGTGTGCATCGCGCCCCTGAGTATATGCACCGCGCTCCCTCAAACTGCCTCCAACTCACTCAAACACACACGATGCACACTCACACCCTTTGCAACGTTTCTCTAAGTCTTGAATTAGTACAATACCTTTGATCTTGATGAAAACTTGTATATATAGCCTTGAGAGTGATGGGTTAAATTTTTGCTTCCTCAAAAACCCATTTCTCTAATGTTATGTTTTGACAGTTTTTCACTGACTTTAGAACACACTGATTTTCACTTTCCCTTTGAAATTTTAGCTCAAATAATGAAATTTTCGACACTCTTTGCGGGGATTGTAGGACAGGACATTCAACCATGGAAACCATGACTGCATCTGAAAAAATCAACTGATGGCTTTTTGAAAATTTTGTCATAAATGACACTGTTTGATTTTTCTTCAAAACAGTTTTGAAGAAGAGTCGAAGTCTATCCACATGACGATAAAGCTCTCTGAATCATAACTGTGTAAGGGCCTCACTCTATCCTGCATGGATTTACTGGACATGTTCGAAGACCAAATTGATGAATCCCTAGACCTAAACATCGAAAATGACTTTTGTCCTTTAAAGGACCAGACCTTGACTGTCATGGACTTTGATGATTATTGACAAAAGACCTGAGCTAGTAGCAGCCACAAATGAGGGGGAATGATTAGCATGACCTTCTCCGTCAGATTATGGCATGCCCCTAGTGGAATGCAGCTGGGTGAATGGAGTGAGACACCTAAAAATGAAATGCATAAATAGTTTTGATCTCTGATGGAGGACTGACCAGACCGACTCTAACAAGTCTCATGCTTGATCTGAGACAAGTTGCTTGATATGATTGGGGCCAGTGAAGAGTTGGATTCTTAGCAAGACTGGATCCATGATTCCTTAACAATATTATGTAATTCAGTCTCTTCAAAGCATGTTGAGTTGAATTTGAAAGGAGTATTTGGCTTATAGTTTGAATTCATGACTTCAAAGAAAATTGGGGAATGATCAAATATACACCCAGATCCCACCGAATGTTTTATTTTGTCCAATTGATCAACCAGCTGAGCTTTAATGATAAATCTATCTAGTCTTCGAACCAATGCATCTTCTCAAATCCTCTTATTGCGCTAAGTGGGTTGAATTTTGGGCATGTCTATATTTAGGAAACTATGTGAGTCGAATAGGTGCTCAAAATAGTTGGTCAGGGGGTCAGTATGTGCTCGTGATCCCCATGATTCAGCATGTTCCAATGACAAGTTCAGATCTCCGCGAATGATGATATTGTCCTTATTAATAAATGATGAAGCCATCAGTTTATCCCAGAAACCTAATTAGTTGTGACAAGGCCCATATATATTGATCAAGTGGAGTGGGGTGTCAAGTTGAACAAATATGATGTCTTCTCCCAAAACTCCTTCACTTCCCCAAATTTTTTCGGTCTTAATAGTTCGGTTATTGAAGCCAATAACACATCCTCCCAATTGTCCTCTCACATCAAGGGTAAGAAAGGTCCATCTAGGTAGGATGGATGTCAGAATAGTGTTGATCACTGCTCCATGTCCCAATGTCTCTTGTACGTATATTACATCTAATCTTTAAAATTCAAATAGTTTCCTTAGGGCCAATTTTTTGTCTAGGCTTGCCAAACTCCTGCAATTGAAGAATAGGAACTTCATGAGGTAACCAATTCAAGGTTGACTTGTGGTCTAAGAAACTAGTTGATGGAGGATTGTATGCTAGTCACCGCCTCAATCCCAACCCAATGGATAACTTTGGATATGTAGGATTGCCTTCCCCTGGGAATTTTCTGAGGTTTAGGGGGCGGTCATCACCCAGGCTGAAGGTAAGTTGAGGCTTGGGCTGAGCGAGGGATCTGAGATTATATCTATGATGGGAGTTGTTCCCCGATGATTTAGCCCTTACAATATGAGAGGAGAGGGCACCCTCCATATTGGTAGGATCAATTTTTGGGTTAGTAGGGGCATGATGAAACTAGACAAGTGATGAAGCTCAAATTTCATGTAAATAGACCAGAACCTGATGCAACAAGAGATAAATTGGCATATACTAAATTGAAAACATGACATGATATGGGAGGAGAGGAGGAGAGTGAAGTACCTGGTATCAGACCAATTCTAGAAGAGTGAGATGTTTTGACCCTTGCTGAAGGAGGCCAAGAAACTGGTTACTGAGGAGTCTTCCCAGTGTCCTTCTATCTCTTCGGGGATTTTGTTGATGCATTCTATGTAGGGGTCGATCCAATATCCGTTTGAGTATGTGTGCTTGTAGTCGCTTATCTCTTTGAAGACTAAATGTTTTTAGATGTGATAATTGGGCAGTCCTTGTATAAATGGCCAACTTCATGGCATCAATTGCACTAAAATGGAACCGCCTCATAATCCAGGATTTACCATCTGATGAACCCATGGCATTTCAAACGAAGACTTTCCATGTGTCCTTCTCTATCCAAGTGTCTAGTATTTTGGCTATGTCATTGTTTCTAGATTCAATGTATGATTTTTCATGATATAAGTATACCCCCAAATCATCCCCAATACACCTGATTACATCCTCCAACCAAAATTCAAGAGGTAATCTAGGTAGTCTAACCCATATTGGGTGTGCCCCCAATTTCTCTTTATCAGGATCAAATAGTGGCGACCATTATTTTAGCAAGATCGGCGTCATATCAATGTGCCAGAACTTGAGGAGTACCCAATTCACCTGGTCGGGGTTTGTGAATATGAAGGAAAACCATTCTCTTGAGATGGTGAGGACGTGTCCCCAAATTTCCATTGCCCATCTCCTTAACCTTGCAGTGGAATAGTTATGGCCTCTGACTCTGTCAACAATCATCATCTCTCTGTGTCTATTGCCTACACCATGCTTATGCCTTCGCCAAATTCCAGTAGTCATCCACTCTCCCTTACCTTGGTATACTTAGGTTTTTTGCCTCCCGATTTCTAGGGGTGATTTTTCGGTGTATGCTCTAGCTTCTATGGTTGGGTATCATCTGAGTCTAATACCCTATTCTTCTTGGGTCAGATTTTATTGGCAAATTCCCTTGAAACATCCAGAGGTTCTAACTATGTGTTGTGGGTGAGAAACCCTTGGGTCGGTTAATGGTTCCCCTGGAAAGTTAAGCTCTAGGTTCTTGAAACTAAATGTAACTGCTTTGAGATTGGATAAACCCCCTACCGCCACAGATCAATCTCCTAGTCCATATGTCTAATGTGCAATCTGTTCAAGTTCCTAATATTGTAGCTCATAAGGAGATGATATCGTAAGTACCAGTTAGGGTTGGTAGTCCTGTAGGTTGAAATCAAAATCTGTAAGTGCACCAAGGGTTGGTTGTGAAAACCCTAGTTCATTGAGGGAGGACACATCATCCTACATTTCAGTTATATAAGTCCCATCCTGGTCATCTAGTTCACAGGGGTTCACTAGTGAAAGCTTGGCTGTACCGTGAGGTGGATCATCTGTCCATATTGGCGTTGAATACAATGAATCAGTGGAGTAGTCAATGAGCTCTTCCTCCATGACAATGACATTCAGAAACAATTGTTGTAGTGTTGTGATGTGCATGCTCATAAACGTTTGTTACCTCCTGCTGACAATGTCTTTGCCCAAAGGATATCCTCGTCTTCCCTTTTCCGTCCAATCAGTATCCCCCTCACCGCGTGCACTGTGATTTTTCCAAGAAAAACTATCGTAAACCAAGGCAGTCAGAAGCCCTAAGATCGTTGGTTTGTTCTAGTGCCATCACCATGGTTGCCTGCTCGCCTCTGTCATCTTCTTGCTCTCTAAACTTCACCTTTGGACTAGTGAAAGTCCCACGTACTTTTATGTTACATTCACTAACCTTGGTGAGGTAGTAGTTCAATCAAGGGTATAGGAAATGGATATTTGTGGCTATCGAATGAATCTTGACACCTATGGTGAGATCCTCAATGGGATGATTACGGTGAAAGATCCTAAAGTCCTACCCTATGTATCCTTCCTTCAAATGATAATTTTAGAGACTACAAGAGAAAGGAATTAGGGTCATAATAGTGATCATTGCCATATTTATATTTAATAAACTAGAATGCACCTTCTAAAACTTTAATGACCTTAGAGAGGTGGTCAATAAGCCTATTGTGTTTCCCATAAATGAAAGAGAAATTTTGTTGAAGTTACCAACTAAATGCTTAATTTGGCCTGATATTCAAAGTAATTATATGTCGTTAGATCTAAGAATTTTGTGATCCATAATGTAGATATACGTCTTTTGGATTAATCACATTGATAGGATTTGGTCCACGTTTTGAACCAACTAATGTGGTCCATCCTCAAGATTTTTTAACATTTTGTTTGACTCAATTAATGAACAAATTTAAGCCTTTTAAACATAGGAACTAGTTTATACCCATTTCCTTTATAATTATAATCGAAATCAGCAAAGTTATCACCTCTCCCTAATTATTAAAACCTCTCCCAAAACCTAATTTAAAACCATAAATAATATGAATCTAAAAGAAATAAGAAACATCTAGAAGCACACCTCTTAAGATCCTATATATATAAATTCACTTTAAAATGTAACCTAACATCCTTCCATATATGTTAATTCTCATTCGAAAGTATCATCTTTGCTCCCCAAAGATATTGCAATACAATATATTTGGAAGATATTGCAATACAATATATTTGGTTATTGATGGCTTCTTACTATGAATTCCTCGTCATAAAAATGATGGCTCACAATAAACATAACTTGAACTTGAACGTTGGGTACCAACTTTCCTTTAATGGGATCTCATCACTTTAATAATTACTGTATTATCAATATCATTGTTGTAATCCTATTTTGTTAAGAGAAATAACCATATGATCATACCATTCTATTCAAATGTCCATATGTTGAACGATCAAATGAATAAGAATAAAATATTTCTTTCTTGAATAATGAGTATGGAAAGTGATACGCTCAGTGAGAGAATTGAATAATAAGTATTGAAAGTGCTAATCTCAGTGAGAGAGTTGAATATTTACTGTGACTATGACAACATGCAGTTTTTATCTACAGAAATAAAGTTTAATGAAATACAATTTTTTTGTGATTCTATTTACTCTTTTTACATGAAATACTCTGTTTATGCTCCTGTTGTGCCCTCTTAACATTTTTTTTTAAAGAATAAAAGGAAATCGAGAGACCCGTTCTAAATTTCCAGCATGCGAGCATTTATGGATGTTCATCTTTATTCTTTTAATTTATGATATTTAGTTTTGAAATTGTTTCCTTCATGGATCGAATCGAATTTTTCATTGTAATTTCATGTATCGAATTTACCAAGTAAAAGAAGAAACCAATGCGAGGACCATTAATTATTTATTGTTAATATTTTATTAAGAGAAAAAAATAGAGATTTTCATATTTCTATCCCACACTATTGAACAAAATTTGTAACATACACTAAACACTTTTATATTTGACGTTTGCTAAAATTCTATTACAACAAAAATCCGAGTATTTAATGGATGATTTGGGTCTTCAACTAAACAGATAATTTAAAATAAATGTTGAAAACAATGAGCCAAACAAAATGTAACCCTTAAAAAAAATTAACAATGTCCGGCTTCTGACAAAGACACGGCCGGTCCTTTGAAAGAGTCCGTCAAGAAAACAACCACTCTTTTTAAAGAGTATGTCAAGAAAACTCCGGCTTGGTCTAAAACCTCATGTTTAAAAGCTAACGAGTCAAGTTTGATGCAGACCCAATCAAGTTCGATCTTCTGCAGTATGAGGAGGAGCTGCACCAATGAAATTTTGCAAGAAGTGTAACGTGATCAGATGACTAAAAACATGAAGGAAGTGAAAAGTTGCATCTGGCTATAGTGTCATCAATAAGCTTCAACAGTGAGTCTACCTCCAAACTAGTTTGACTATAAAATATATAGTCTAAAGTTCTTTTCAAATCACATGCAAACGTGGTGGATTTGGGCTCTCCAGCACAACCCATTAGTGGAGAGTGGAAATTATAAGAAGCATAAGTGCTGGCCAGTGGAAGGGAATGCTGGAACATGGCTATAGGTTGCAATAGCCCACATAGATCCACCTTCAAATCCTCATGGCATAGATCGATGCTACCTTTTACTAAAAGAGAGTGGACAGTGCTACCTCGCACATAGTTGAAGTCTCCACATAATACCAGGGGAATCTAATCATTCACCTTTTCTTGTTTCAAAGTTGCCAATAGGTAATTGAACTGCCATAGTTTGACATCGCTATTAGTAGGTTGAGAATGAATATGTGTATTCACTATGCGAACACGACGACTTGGACCATTTCTCTGGTCTTTGAAATCCAGAATCATAACCTGGTTCTACTTCTCAGGTTTTGAAGACATTTCGATGGGCACATCTTCTACTAAATCACTAAACTCAATTGTAGTTTGCTCAATGCATTCCAATCGATCGCACCTAATGCACAACCATCTACCACTGCTTTGTATTTGTTATTTTTTCTCTTGTAAAACCCCTCATAACCATATGCTTCGAACACAGGCAAGAAAAACTCCATGTAATGGTCAGATTGCACCTCTTGCAGACACATAATATCTGCCCCATAATGCAGTATTTCTTGTATCAAATTTTGACTTTGATATCCCCACTCAAGTGCTTGCGAAGGACAAAGGCAATGGCGATCTTGAGTAGCGTAAATGTCTGCTAACAGATTGTAAGAGAGGACAATGAATGAAGAGTTTGGGTTGAAGCTTTGATCACCTGAGGTCAGCACGTTGATCATTTGCCGTTGTGGCCAGAAGTCATTGTTTGAGATGTTGGCGTGATGGCAAACTTTCAAAAATGGTTTTACTTGGAACAATGCCATCATACTTGGGATACAAAAGTGGTAAAGACAAATCTGAATATTAGTGGGATACCAGAGGTTAAGAATGAATAGCAAACTCAAGTGCATTTGAAAGCCTTTCTGACTGATTTTATAAGCATCGGTTTCCAAGCAAAACAACTCTAATTAGTAAAAACAATGCTACCTAGGTTTAAACCTGCAAAAGCTCAACTATATTTGGTAGAGTATCTACTTATTGTTTTCTGTTAGTGTATCTGAAAGTTTTAAGCGTCTTATAAGTTAAATTTAAATTCAGCAAAAGCACAAAAGTTAAAAATAGCAAGAGCACAAATTAAGTTTTTAGCTTCTTATAAGTTAGAATTAGCAGAAGCACACCTTAAAAAAGAGGCCAAAGACCATTTAATTACGAGCATTTGTTTAGTATAGTAATCAGAAAGATATAATTTGTAATGAGAAAGAAAACACTCAAAATATATAATTTGTAATGAGAAATAAAATACTCAGATGGTTTCTGTTCGATTGGATTTTGCATTAAAATAGGGAAAAGAACACATGAAAAATGGAAAAGTACATAAATCAAACAACAAATCATTAAAAAATTAAATAGAATTGAAAATTTTCAAATAAAAAGCACTTGATTAACATGAGTCAGGAAGATTAGTTTTGTTTGCTATTTTTTCTAGTATAAAAATAAATTCATTAGTATTAAAGAGTTTAATGTAATTTAAAAGATTTATTAGTTAAGATTTTAATGATTAATTTGTTTGTATATTATTAGTTTAATATGGATCAATTTAATTTTTAATGTTTAATTTTGAAACATTTAATTGGACTATAATTTGGAGTTCGTATTACAACATTTGCACAAGATAATAACATGTGGATAAGTGTCTTAAACATTTTATGTTATAATTTATGGAAATGGTTACAATATTTCTCCATTATATTTGGATATTTGTGTAGGGATTTTTTATCCTTAAGCTTTAGACTTATTAGGAGTTTCTACCCACCAAAATTTATGAAGTCTATGTGCATGAGCAAACAGTTAATATTTCCACTTCACATCTCAATTCATTAGTTCCTCCCAAAGTAAGACTATAATATTTCATTTACTTATTAAACACTATTAATTTAGCTAATATTAACCAATATAGATTATAATTTATTATACAATTTATCTTATAACATAATTTTTAACTTGAATACAAAAAAATAAACTACCATGCAACACTCATTAAAAATTATAATATAATCAAATATTATAAAATCAAAAATGTCTCTTAACTCATTATAAATTTTTTCAATCATAATTAACTTTTTCACAAACTTCCCCAATGTAACTTGTTGATTGTGAACTCAATCATTCACTACATATTTTTTATTTTCTTTTAATTTAGGAAGCATGTTAACCAACACACTTAGAGGAACGAACTCATATTCTCTCTAAAATGATGGTAATTTATGTCGGACAACCATAAATTATGTACCCGTCACTATTTGGTTCAAATTATCAATCTCTGAGTGTATCTTTATGATTTTATCTAGCATGTTTGATTTCAATGTCAATTTGGTTCATTTCATTTCAATTTTCATTTGTTAGCATTTTTCTTTCCCTACTAGATATCTAACATTCTAATTGTTCTTTAACATTAATGTAGTATAATTCTTGCTAGCATGGATGTGATAAGTCGCACAATTTGAACCTCTTTTTTGTAAGTGAAGTAGACAAATTCATTCAAATTGTATTTGGTTTCCTTGAAGTAAGACACTTGATTTTAAAGATTAGCTTAATATATTAACATGTTGCTTTGTTTATTCATTATTTTAAAGTTGTTTGTTCGTTTGTTTGTTTGTTTGTTTGTTTTTTTTTTTTTTTTTTTTCGCAATTGTTAATGTTATAAATGTAATCCTATCAAATTTGTATTCATTGTATTAATTATGACCAATTTTATGGTTTCAATCATAGTTTACTTTTATCATTTTTTATTTTGCATGTTTCTTTTCTCCATTTTAACTTTTTTCCTTTTCTCAAATGTGAATATCTCTAGGATGTTCATGGATCTTCATCATCAATATTAGGAGGAAGAGTCAATAACCAAGTTTTCATCACTATATTGTTGGTAACTCCATCTATTAGGCCCCAATCAACATTAAATTGTGTTTTTCCCAAGATCTTAACCCCAATATTAAATTGTTGGTAACTGCATCAGTTAGGCCTCAATCAATTTGGTTCATTTCATTTCAATTGTATTTGTTAGCCCTTTTCTTTCCATACTAGTTATGCAACGTTCTAGTTGTTCTTTAACAACATCAATATTTTTAATATACTTCTTGCCAACATGGGTGTGATAAGTGGCACACTTTGAACCTTATCTTTGTAATTGAAGAAGACAAACTCACTCAAATTGTATTTGGCTTCATTGAAGTAAGACACTTGATTTTAATTATTAGCTTAATATGTTAATATGTTGCTTTGTCTCATTTATCATCTCAAGGATGGTCTTTTTCATAGTTTTTGTGATTTCTATTGTTATAGGTGCTAATGTTACCAAATTTGTATTCATTGTATTAACCATGACTAACCATAGTGTCTCAATCACAACTTGACCCTTATCATTTTTTATTTTGCATGTTCTTTTTCTCCATTTTAACTTTTTCCCTTTTTTTTTTAATATGTGTATATCTCTAGGATGTTCATGGATCTTCATCATCAATGTTGGGAGGTAGATCCTTCAATAAGTCACCAACCAAGTTTTCATCCCTATATTGTTGGTAACTTCATCAGTTATCCCTCAATCAACATTAAATTGTGGTTTTTCCAATGTATTTAGGAATCATGATATGTTTCACGAATGTGTAAGCTTTTCCTACGGTTGAGGTGCTAGGAAGGCTACCTCCTTTCAATTATATTTTAAATATATCATTGTTTTCACATAACTTTATGCCACTTGGAATATTATGGTTCTTTGTTTGATGCATTGGCACACACTATGGCCCCATTGATGATGGTCCTTGATCTAATGTGTCCGCTTCATTGGGACAAACATTAGCAAATTTCAATCAACACTTTATATGTCTACTACTTGTTTTTTCATCTAAATTCTATGAAATCCGAGAGCTCGTCAATGCTCTCCTTCCTCATAAAAACATTGGTAGCAATATGGCCAAGTCATGTTATGTTACTTGAAATAGTTGAGTATTTTGTGCTTTGGGCCATTGAAATTGAAAAATACCAAACCATAACATGTGGAAGTTGATCTAATTGGCCTCAATCATTGCAAATCCAATGTCCGACAATGTATTGTTTCCAATGGTGAAATGGATAGCTTTGAATTTAGTTATATATGATATAGGCTATTTCTTTGAGTGCAATTTTTTCCTAAACATCCAAATGTGGTTGCCATTTTTCTTTAAGTACCAAATTGTAGCCATATCTAATGCTACGAAACATTTGAGAGCCTTGGATAGGGATAAATAAATATAAGCTAATAAAGGGAAACTCAAAATACATCACATAAAAGTTCATAATTCTTTGAATATTTGTGTTCAAATCTCTTCATAAATTTAACATGGATGAGAGGAAGGAAAGATTTTCACAGGTTTCTCATTTGTGGAAAGGAACTCATGGTGCAAACTACATCTATTAAATAGTTATTTTTAAAGTCCTAGCCTTAAATGGCTTCAAGCACCTTCACTACATGGTCACTTCTTAAGTCATTAGCTAACATAGAAGGATGGAAAAAGGATTGGTTAAATGAATTGGCTTAAGTTCCTTTGCACAATGGAAAGATGGATTACAAGCTTATGGATCACCCTTGCATGAAGGTTGGGTGCTCTATAGACAATGAACAACATTTCACAATGATAGGACACTCTAAAAGCTTTAAGAACAATGGACATGGATAAGTAAATATGATATCATAAAGAGGGCCTAGGATGACATCATTAAATTCTTAGAATATATGTATTTTCATAATTTCCAAAAGTGAACATAGATGAGAGGAAGGGAAAGATGCCATCGGTTGCTCATTTATGGGAAGGAACTCAAGATGTAAGCTACATATATTAAATAGTTGGTTCTGAGGATCTAGCCTTTAGTGGCTTCAGGCACCTTCACTACATGATCACTTCTAGAATCATTGGTTGACATATAAGGATGCAACAAGAATTGGCTGAGTGAATTAGCTTAAGTTCCCTAAAAAATTCCAAGGAACATCATAAGCTTACCCACTGCTCTTACATGAAGGTTGGGTGCACAATAAACAGTGAGAAATCTCATACAATGATAGGATACAATAAGAAAATATTCGTAAAGAGATTGGTTAATGGGGGGAAATTGTGGTTTATTGCAAGTGATCCATACCCGATCTATGAGGTGTGTTCAAGCCATAGAAACAAACTAGAAAGAGACTTGGTTAGCTTTATAAAATTGAGTTCCTGAAGTAGCATGTGAACCCAGGGAGTTGGGTGCTCCAAGACTTGGGGTTCCAACAGTCAATGAGGGTACCTTAAGGCACATGCAACCATTGGATGCACAATCATTGGGTGCATGGATCCTCAACATAAGAAAATGAAAGGAACAAATGCACAATTATAAACAAGTCACTAAAGGAACTAAAGCAATTGATAGGCATGAGTAATCTTTAAAAGTGTAGAGTCAAAAGCTAGGAAGACTAGCATGTTTTGGCTCACTTTGGAGAAGGAGTAGAATGGAAATCACCTCACCTTCATGAAACGAATAAGGAATTGACTCCTATATAAAAAGGACACAACAAAGTGCTAAATAATTGAAGACCAATAAATTCAATCAAGGAGTGATTGCAAAGAGAAAACAAAGAGTTTGCTTAAATAATTTAGAGGTTGGATTGTGTAAGTCACTTGAGTAGTAGGTTGTAGGCAATATTTCCTTGGGATGTTTCTACATCTATAATAGTGTTTTACATAGGATGTTGCACCTTGATAACATTTTTCACTCTAATAGTTAATGCAACTATGTAGAGTGTCACCCATACATCTATGTTGTGGACTCTTTATGTCTATGGAATGTTAATGTTCATCAATGTTAAATGGGTAAGAATAATCGAATATTAGCTCATTGTAATAAATTTGGGATGTCTTAAGTTCATTATTCGATGTGTGACTATTATGAACTTAGTTGTATTGAAGATAGTTGCCAACTATATTGTTTTCAAAAAATCATTGCCCCTCCTACAAGTTCTCTATTACTTTAATCATATCCTTCTTGTTAGTGAATTCCTAAACAAATATTTTATCGTACATTACCTTAATGAGAATGAGCTTAGAAATTGTATCCAAAATGTGTGGGGGCATATGAGCAAGGAGACATTCCATTGTTTGAGTATATACTTCTTTCCTTGGTATTTTCCCTCTTAATCAACCACTTACCATATTTTAATATTGAATATTTTACGATCCTTCTAACAATCTTGTGCAACTGGTATTGTTACAACTTCATGCATATAGGGTTAAATATTTTTCACTATTTTTAATGTTTTTATTTCTTTTGATATATTTATTTTCCTTGGAATTATGATGTCAAATACATATTTATAGCAACACCCTTTGAACAAAATATAAAGTAATTATACGCTGGACAGATCCTTCATTGATACAAAAAATGCAGTGGCCTAACTTCACAATAGCACAACCTACACACAAATGTTGTTCCAATCTACTTCACAATAATATTTTAAGTATGTTCTTCACCAAAAGACTTCTTATGAAAATTATACTAGTAAACTCAACAAGCAGAGTGTGAAACAAGAATTTTTATCACAAAATGACAGTTGCAAGAATTTGTGCTTGTTGTTCACGATTCTAGCTTACAACAAACATATTTTTAAAATGCTCCACGGGTGATAATAGGCTTCTGCGAGCTATCTCAATTCAATTTGAGCTTGTCAGATGCCTTTAAAGGTGATTCCTTTATGTCAAAATAGAATCAACTTGTTAGATGGAAAGTGATTACAGAGTTTCACCAAATATTCAACCATTGTTTCAAAATTATGCCAGTTGGTCTGGTTAAACTATTGGCCAAAGGTTAAGAAATGAAAAATGATATTTGAAGGTCTATGAGACTCAAAATAGTATATGAGACTAAAAATAGTCTATGAAACTATTATTTCTTTTTTTTCACTTTTTACAATTCGATCATTTTCTTATTCAAATTGATGATGAGCTAGCCCAACCTTCCAATAATCCCATGGTTGAAAATATAATGCTAACATATTTCCTTAATTCGCATAAGTGACAAGGAATGTTTGATTTGATTTAACCATTTTATATTGTAGAATATTTTGTTGAGTTAGTTGTTATAATCAGTTTAGTTCAGTTTAGTAGGTTGAGTTGAGTTCTAGTTGAATGTTACTCTAGTTATTTATTGTTGATATTCGTTTGTCTCTTATATGTAATCTATTTAGCTATTATTTAATAATGAGGAGTTTATAAGTTTTCTCTATTTTCATTTTTTGAATTTATTCCACTTTCTCTATTTCTCAATGTCAAAAATAATACGAATCAACTTTATTAATCATCTGAGTAGCTTACAGGTGTGAAACACCACCCGTAAGACTACCACTGCAGAACAAACTCTATATTTCATTCATTACATGAGGAATATATATAACAAGCACACATTTAGGGAAGTTGAATAGAATCCTAGAAAACAGGAACAAAATCCTAATCTACGGTTTGGTTTGAACTGTTTCTACATTAATCTCAGCACTCCCCCTTAATGGAGAAATGGATTGAAATATATGCCTAACACTTCCTAAACAACTCAGATTTGATTCTACCAAGAGGTTTGGTAAAAATATCAGTAGCATTGTCACAACTATTACAATACTCAAGATGAATTTCTTTTGACTGGACTTTCTCCCTAACAAAATGAAACTATGTATCGATATGCTTTGTGTTATTATCAAATATTGGATTATTTGCAAGTTTGATGGAGCTCTGGTTATCGCATTTGATCACCGTTGCAACTTTTTGTTCTTCTCCAGCATCAAGGAGAAGTCTCGTCAACCCAATTGATTCACATGTTGCTGCACACGTAACTTGATATTCAGCTTTCACAGAATAAGGATACAGTGTTCTGCTTTTTTCTACTCCATGTAATGACCCCAGATTCAATGCTAAATGCATAGCCTGTTATGGATCATCTGTCATCTACATTTCCAGCCCAATCAGAGTCTCAAAAACCTGTCAATCTAACATCACATGAATCATTATAAACAATACCAAAATCTAAGGTTCCTTGGAGATACCTTAAAACACCTTTTGCTGCAACCTAGTGGCTCTCAAGGGGTGATCCAAAATTGAAAAAAAGGTATTATAGACTATGTGTGGAGTTGCATATGTTACTTAGTGAAATGGATTGATAAGATTTTGAATAACACATACTTTAAATAGTTATAAAAATATAATCCAAATTGATAAAGGAGTTCTCTAGACATCCTAACTACGTCTCCTAGTCCTAACTTCCAGTGTTGACCTCTTTATTATGTCTTCAAATAATTGTTACAGGAGTGAGCTAAAATAAGAGTCTCAAACTCAAAATTGGAACTCACCACTATGTTCCGCTCGAATCAACTCGACCGTACTGGTCACTCTGACCTCCAAACCCCCTGGAACAGTTCAAAATATACTCCCCCTCTGTCAACTTTTCTATGTTATGGTGTTTTTATAACACATACAATTACAAACTATGCAATAAACGTGGAACAAATACATTTATAATAGAAACAGGCTATAAACAAAAGGACCAGTGGGCACAGAGTGGACCCCGACCATTCGGCCTTTCCTTGACACTAATCTCGAGAAAAAACCATCTGACGGCTATCACGTCCCGCTCCTCAACTAATCCGGAAAGCCTACACAGTTGATCTGTCCTATAATATCAGATGGTTGTCATGCGGTTTTGCTCCTTCACTAGCACATTCACTATTTCTCTGAAGGCACACGATAAAGTGGTTTTCAAGAGGTTATGTGTCGAGCTCTGAGTGGAATTGCATGCTCCTGGTCTAAAACTGCTTCCTGCCTTGAGGGCATACAATAAACCATTTACTACCCTCCTGTCGGAACTCAAAGAGTTTAGCTCATTTTCCATAATTTTATTGTGTCTATTTTCCCTAATAACTTGCCTACATGTTTCAACGCAATATTCATCGATCTCCTTGGATCAGATGATCTCCATTCTTGCTCGCTAATATCCATCGCTTGTGGTTTGAACGAATCTCTGACTGCCACATCATCTGCTACGCTGAAATCACCAAGAACCTGCAACTCTTTCCCACGTTTCCACATGTTCTACTGATGTAGGCTTTGAATTTTTTGAATCTTTGATTGGCTCAATTCTCCTTATCCAAACTTGGATTTGCATGCGGTTTGCACCATTAGCTTCGTATTTATGAGCCCTTCAACATTATTCCACTTTCACCTGCAACTAAAGACTTGTGATCTAGAGGTACATCAGAATCCATTTTGGATCACTCCTCCCCATTGGAAGCTTTTGGTCAACCAAAAGTTGGTTTTTAGCTATCAAGTAAGTGAGGATAAAGTTCCTTCACTTCCCTAATCTCTATCCATCGTACTTTACTTGGATTTGTACCTTTGAGTCCAACTCGAAGGTACTCAACATCCCCTCATCGTGAAGTTCTTATCCTCTGTTGGGACTCAGAAATGTCATATTTTCATCCACCTTTTTCTTCACTATTCCTTACATTTCGTCATCCCATTAACCTTTTATCATATCATTTTCATAATTAAATTTGGGTTTCACCTTATTATTTTCCATTTTATTCATTTTTGTATTACAAGTGAATTTATGATTAAATATTAGAAAATATACATATTTTTATATCTATCTCAAGAATATGTGAGTTTTGTAATGTGTAGGAAATATATCCTCCACCATATTAAGGAGATAATACGCCTATTCCTAAGGAGAAAATCATGGAGGATTTGGTTGGCATATCTTATCCATATGTCCTCCACCATATTAAGGAGATAATTATGCAAGCCTATTCCTAAGGAGAAAATCATGGAGGATTTGGTTGGCATAGAGACCAACTTATAGTGTAGATGAGGGACCATCATATCCCACATTACCTTTACAAAATATCAATTTGAGGTCTGGTAAGGTAATTCAAAAAGAACCTCCAATAGCTAAAAAACAAGAAGAAAATGAAGAAAATGAAAATGAAACTCCAACTCAAAGCAAACAGAATGATGACATTAAAAATAAACAAATGCAACCGTTGCATCCACCACCTTTTCCAGAAAGATTGGTCCAAACAAAACCTCCCATATCTATACCACAGTTTGATGTTTTAGATGAGCTAAAGAATGTCTATATAAAAATTCCACTACTACAATCCATAAAAGACATTCCCATATATACTAAAGCAATCAAAGAACTATGCCTCAAGAAGCCTACTAGGAAAAGAGTTGATCCACAAACTATTCATGTCATTGGACATTTAGCTGGCCTTATGACAAACACCATTTCAATGGAAAAGTATGTTGACCCTGGTATTC
>APFE030919982.1:40787-56865 GCA_000404065.3 Pinus taeda | reverse complement strand
CCAGTAGTTTAGATCCATGCATTTCCACTTATTAGATGTAGTAGTAGCATTGGTAGAAGTCTTACTCATCTTCATTGCTTTATAGAGATTAGACTAGTTAAATTAGGGTTTCCTAGGTTTACATGCTTTGATTTACTTTTAAGTTCATTTTTGTCAAGTAGCTTAGTCCCCTTTGAGCTAGCTTTCGTCCATCATTGATAAAGCTTCTTCTGTGAGCCTATAGAAGTTGGCTTGAGCCTTAGCGGACTTGTGCCAGCTGACCAAGTGACAGCTGCGACAAGAGCTAGTACTTGTGCATATAGCACCGTCGCTTCCAAGTTTGTACGAACAACCGGGTTGATAAAATGAGAGACAGGAAGCCTCAGGAGTTGTAGCATTATTGCTACAATACTGGAGCTCACCATTGTCCAACAAAGGTGGAAAATATGGTCAAAATAACTCCACATTAAATATTATGTGCAAACCAAGGAAAGGGGGAATACTCAATTTAAAAGCATTTTCATCCACATACTTTATTATTGTGTAAGACCCATATTGGAGTGGTATAAGCTTCTATGGTGGCCTATGAGGTGTTATTTTTGTAAATGTAACCACACCTTATCACCAACCTGAAACTTGTGTGGAACCCTATGCTAGTCATGTTGTTGCTTGTACTTGGCATTGATTTTCTATAATATTTCATAAACATGTTGTTGGAGGTGTTGGATCCATTCAAAAAATTTGTTTGCTCTATCTACGTTGACCTATGCATGGGAGGATTCTATTAGTGAAGATGCCATGGTCATAACTACATAAATTGGGGTCAATGGTTGGAACCCTAAGCATACCTAAAAAGGACTATGGCCAATAGAGCCATGGAAGGTTCTATTATAGCTATGCTAAACATATGGAAGGTTTTCAACCCATGTATGTGGATGCTTGGAGTTATACATGCACAAGATATGCACAATCATCCTATTGACCACTTCTGTTTTTCCACTTTATTGGGGATGGAAGGTGGTCGATTTGGTCAATGTGGTATCCATCAAAGACCATAGGTTAGACAAAAAGGTGCTAAGGAACCTATTGTCCCTATCTGAAATAATGGTCTGGGATAACCCAAAACAAACCCAAAGATGCTCAATGAAAAGTTTAGCAATGGATTCGAATTTGATACTCTTCTTACATGGTGCCAAAATATGCATCTCAGAGAACTGATTGACAACCAAAAGAAAACAATAATTACCATGCTTGGTGATTTGAAAACCCAATGTATAATATATAGAGACTAACTCCTAGGGATTTTCTGGGGTAGGTAGAGGAGTGTACAACTCCTGCTTCTTAATGGATAGTTTAGTAATGGCACAAGCAATGCACAATTTAATATATTGATGTAGTCTAATATTAGAGGGTATCCTTTATCTTGGTGTCCATGATTTGATATCATGTATCCTATTCAATGTAGTCAATATTGTGTTTTGTGGGGGCCAATTTCTCGACTGCCTCTGAGGTGTCCAATAAAAGTGGAAAATATGGTCGAAATAGCTGCACATTAAATATTAGGTTCAAGCCAAGGAAAGGGGGAATGCTCAAGTTAGAAGCATTTTCATCAACGACCTTTATGATTATGCAAGACCCCTATTGGAGTGGTATAATATTTCTATGGGGCCCTATGAGGTGTTATTTTTGTAAATGTAACCACACCTTATCACCAACTCAAAAATTGTGTTGGTCATGTCGCTGCTTGTACTTGGAATTTTCTTTCTGTAGGATCTCATAAACACGTTGGAGGTGTTGGATCCATTAAATGAATTTGGCTGCTCTATTTTCTTCAACCTAAGCATGGGAGGATTTTGTTGGTAAAGATTCCATGGGCATAACTACCTAAATTGGGGCCAATGGTTGGAACCCCAAGCATACCTGATGTTGTAGCATCCATTGTCCTTCTAATTTTATTTTTAGTTTTATTACGAAAATGAAAAAAAATCAAATATTATGTTGTAGCGAAATAAGGGGAAAAGCGGAAATTTGAAAGAAATAACTTATTTTATTTTATTGACGGCTTTTGAATGTGAGAAACCTGCGAGAAGATCTGAGCTGTTTGCTTGCAAGGCAGCATATCCGACGGCAATCATGTGGATAACGAGAACGAAGTTTATTTCAGAAATCAGATGCGATGGTGTATGAAATGCAGTTTAAATCATTGAAGTCTGGATCAATCGCAACCGTCCATCGAAAGGGATGAGATATGATGGATATCACATTGAAAATTAATCGGGTTTTGTTTTTAAAATCGGACTCGGTAAATATTTAACTGGCAGCTTTATTTCTTATTAGGTTCGTGTGGGAGTCAAAGGGTTGTTGAAAAAACGGACGCAATACGGTTTTGTTCAACAGGTTTAAAGTTTCATTGAATACCGAAGGATCGGACCGTCCATTGACTGGGTGATCGGACGGTGATCGCGCACAGCTCAGGCAGACATGATAAGTTTACGAGCCAGAGTCTAAATCCTCTTCAGTTCCGTGATTTGCCATATTTCGCGTAAATCAACCGATTTCACTATTTTAGCAAAATAACCAAAGTTAGAGATGAACGACTAAAATTCCAAAGGCAACGATAATTGGTTGGGTTTCTTTGTGTTTCCGCCAATTGGAAGACTTACGATACATACATGGGCCCAAGTCCACGCACGGAGTTTTGTCAAAATGCAGTTTGTTGTGTTAAAACAGTTTAATCATTATCAGAACATCTACAGAGAAACTTCATCAGCAACCAAGTCACAGATCTGAACAATGAACAACCATTCTAAATTCTGTTACCTATTGTTATTTTATTTTCTTGAGAATGAGGTATCTTTACCCTCCAATGTAATATTCTATAGTGATTTTCACTTTAGACAGTTAGTAGATAGTTAAGCAGTTTGACAGTTTTGGTGATTACCAACTGTCTCATAATGTATAAAAAGAGGAAAATTTAGAGAGAAAGGGTTCGAACTTTGGAGAACCTAGAGACTAGGCCACTGTATTCTTGATAAAACCATTGATTAATGAAAGAATAAGAAATTTTTCACACATTGTTGGGTATGATTTGTGACTTCTCTGTTATGTGTCATCCTTTAAATATGGTAATGAAGTTGTAGGTCTTTATTTGCTTATGTAAATGAAGTTAAAATCCCTTAAAAGAGCATTCCTATACTTGAAGTTCCTACCTCTGCAATTCTTCTAAGTTACAAATAGTAGTTTCTATGTAAGACAACATATTATCATTAACTTCTCCAAATGTCACAGATAGTATATTCTGTGTAAAACAACATATTGTCTCTGACTTCTTCAAGCTTTCTTCATTCATCATTTATATTCAGTAATCAAATGGCATTATGAGATTTTCATGTCACCTAAGTATTAAGGGTTAAAAACCAACTCTTTCAGGTCCTTCATTGAGAATACAACATATAATTAAGTGACAAACAAGTGACAATAATTATAAACATTAATGTCTTAAGCACAATTTCTACACAGCCAGGAAATTGGTTTCTTAAGGGACAACATTAATTAGCGTCGTTGTCGAGGAGAGAAGACAAGAATACTTTTCCCTAGGTTTTTAATATTTTCCTCCGGTTGTTCAGTGAGGAGGAAATATTTGTTTGTATTGAACAAACAATAATAACTCTGGCTCTGAAGAGACCCCATACAAGGTCAGATACCTCACAGCAGAAAGTTCAAGCTCTTTCAGATCCTGAGAGACTAGTTTCCAAGAGGGTTGCAAGGCCTAAAACTCCACTTACACCAAGTCCTACACTATCTGCACCAGGAAACAGTTCATCACATCTTTCACATTCATCTTTTATTGACCAAGAGTCACCTTTTACATCCAATTTATTTCAAGAACCCAACTGTCAAGAACAATCTTTAGAGTATGTTTCTTTTTCAGTATCTGCTATAGTTATTCAGCCTGAACCTATAACTACATTACCACCTCTGCACACTCCATTTACTCCTTAGTCAGGTTCCACATCTGCTGGTAATCAAGGTTCAGTAAATTTAGGAGCAAATATGGTAGCACCTATATTTTTTATGATAGGTATGCACCTGTTCCATTTCCACGACAGTTGAATCAAATGCCACAATAATACTTGAAGATTCTTCCTCATTTCACAGGGGAGGATGAACAAACAACATAGAATCACACATCAATATTTTGTAATTTCGCAGAAAAACTAAATGTTGAACACCTGGATGTTGTTCTAAGAATTTTGTCGAATCCTTGGATGGAGAAGCAAGAAAATGGTTTAAAGGGCTTCCTAATAACTCTATTACAACATGGGAAGAGATGGAGCACCTGTTCACCCAGAGATGGGGAGAGAAAAGAGACCATGGGTATTCACTCACAGAGTTTAATGCTATCAAGAAGAAGTTTGATAAAAGTGTTGTTGAATTCATGAGAAGGTTTAAAAAATTGTACAATAGTCTTCCAATGGAGATTAAGCCCCCTCCTGCTGGTGCAAAAATAACTTTTGTAGGGACTTTTGAGTCAAATTTTGGATATACATTGAGGGAGAGAAGATCTACAACCCTTGATCAGATCCAAACTGATGCATTAGAGATAGAAGCAAATTTGGTGGCTGCAGGTAAAACACCAGAGGCACAACCTATCCAAGATAAGGGAAAGGCTAGAGTAGAGTCCTCTCAAAGTCAAACATTAGAGGATATGAGTAATGTAATTAAAACTTTGTCGAATAAGTTGATTAAATTAGAGTTGGAGAGTAAGAATTCTCAGAGGCAAGCACAACAGAAATTTTTTTTTAATCCTCAATATAGAAGACAACCTCTGCAAATTTTGCAGAAGGAGAGGAAAGATCAAGATCAGATTCAAGCACCACTATATATAGAAGCAGATCCTGATGAAATACCAGAGCATTACAAGGACCATGATGATCATATTTCCACATTGTATGCAATAGATGAAGATGAACTAGGTGTTGAGGGAGAAGAATATGAATATGCTGAAACAGATGCCATTTATGATAAGAAGCAAATTGATGAGTATTGGAAGCAGTTTTCTGATTTTATGTAGGCAGAACTACATAAGAAATATGACTTGAGATCAAGGAAAAGGTCTAGAATTCAAGAAGATGAAGGTGAGCAACAAGTTCCAGCCCCCTTACAGAAGGCGACTCCACAAGAACCACAGCCTGCAAAACAATTGAATAAAGGAAAGCAATAGTGGAATACAAGTAGCAAGACTCAAATGCTTCAAGGTGAGTCTTCTCAAGACAAAAGTGAAAAAATTCCTTTAGAAAAACTTGTTTCCATTCCACAAGAGATTTCAGTCATGAAGAGAAGTGAAGACGAAAATGAAAGGAATACTAAACAGGGTCATGTGTTTAGTCTAACTAAAGAATTATAGAAAATCATAATTCAAGTGCCCCTCACAGAGTTGGTCAAAACACCAGTTTATCAGAGAGAGATTGCTGAGTTTATCAATCTAAGAGAGAATGTGAATGTAAATGACACTGTGAATCTGCAAGAAGATAAACCAATAGTGGTTTTTGGTCCACATGTGGAGGAGGTGGGTTCTTCAACCCCTCCTTTCTACATTTCTCTATTGATTCATGATTTCCTCTTGCACAATTGTATGTTTGATTTAGGGGCTTCACATAACCTTATGCCATTATCAGTGATGAAACAACTAAACCTACAAGTTACTAAACCTTACAGAGACTTGTACTCTTTTGATTCAAATAAAGTCAAGTGTATGCGAGTCATTAAAGATATGGTGGTGTCACTAGCCCAGATCCCAGCTAGAAGCTTGGTAATGGATGTAGTGGTAGCAGATATCCCTGATAGGTTTGGAATGTTGTTATCTAGGTCATGGGGAGCCAAATTGGGTGGTGTTTCGAAACTAGATTTTACATATGTTGTTATACCAATTTTTGGTGGAGAAGAAAGGAGGTTGTATAGAGAAACCGAATTTCTAAAAACAATCACAAAAAACGGGGCAAGTAATTCACCTATATATAGTCAAGAGAAAGATGATTTTTCTTGTTTCGTGCTGCATGATAATGCAAAATTGGCTTAAGATAACCAGAGGCAACTTGCTCCAGCGAGTGTAAATACAGAGCTACAAACCGAAGGGGTGTGGAAGTGCTTCTTTGATAGAGCCTATTCTAAGGAAGGAACAAGTGCTGGTTTCCTTATAATTGCACCTGGAGGTAATATGTTCCCTTTTTCTTTTAAATTGGAGTTCGAAGCAATAAATAATGTGGCAGAATACGAGTCCTTGATCATTGCTCTACAAACAACAAAACAAATGGGAGTCAAGTCAATTTCTATCTTTTGAGATTCAGAGCTAATTATAAAGCAAATAAAGAACCACAGTCAAACAAAACACCATAGGCTTAGGGCATACAGAAACAAAGTGTGGGATTTGGTTGAGAACTTCTATGAAGCTTTCAACATTCAGCTCATTCCAAGAGATGGAAATAGATTAGTAGATTCCTTGGTTGTGGCTACTAGTGCTTTTAGGTCTCCTATTAATCGAAAGCTAAGATATGAGGTTGAAATGAGGTACATGCCTTATGTTCGTGATAATATAAAGCACTGGCATATTTTTGAAGATGATCAACAGATTAAGGAATTCTTGACTATGATTGAATATTTTCAGGGCACATAGATTGATCAAGATGAAGATGAAGCAACAGAAGGTGCGGAGGTAAGTTGTTTGAAATTTTTTGTAATTGATCAAAATATTATTCAATTGAGAGATAATACTCTACCAAGGGGACTTGTCCCTCTTGAAAGACTTTTTAACTCCAATTATGTAGCTGTTAGTTCACATAAAATTCCACAGGATGAGAAGATTCAAGATTACAATATTGGAACCCAGGAGGAGCCCAGGTTAGTCAAATTGTTCAATGGAGTTCCACCTAATTATAAGGAGAGATATATTAAATTTTTCAAGGACTATATTGATGTTTTTGCTTGGTCTTATGAGGATCTTAAAACATATGATGTAAGTATTATTCAGCACAAGATTCCCTTGAAAGAGGGGATTAAACCATTTAAGCAGAAGTTCAGGCAGATAAACCCTCTGCTTTTACCATTGATTGAGAAAGAAGTCAAAAAGTTGCTTGATGCCAAGATTATAGTTCCACTTAGGTACTCTGATTGGGTGGCCAATTTAGTGCTTGTAAGGGAGAAGAATGGAGAGATAAGGCTATGTGTAGACTTTAGAAATCTCAACAGGGTTTCCTTGAACTATAACTATCCGTTACCTAAAGTGGAACATGCGTTGCAGAAGGTAACATGATCATTCAAGATGTTAATGCTGTGATGCAGGAAAGTGTTCCCTCTGCGGACAGAGGCAACCCCTCTAGCCCTAGAGTGGGTCTAGTCACAAACAAGGACATATCAACAATAGATTTCCTTAAACAGTCATAGTTGGAGGGCTATCTCAACTAGTGGTCGATGGAGTTCCATTGCGCTGCTCTAGCTTCCTTCTCCTTAATGAGTGATCAACTTGAAGCAATGCAAAGGAAATACAACAAAGCACATAACCGGAAAACAACAACAATATATTTACTCACAAAGTCAATAAGTCATGAGCTATCCATTAAATTACATACAAGACATAGGAAAACATCATTGATTGTATTAATAATGGAATAAGAGCAAGCTTACAACCATAGTCTTGACGTCGCAAGCCTTCTTAGAGGAATCCAGCCAACATGTTCATCAAGCATACACTCTTTGAAGATGGATCTCCCAACATACAAAGTCTCTCCCTCACTCATAAGTTTTACATAAAGTCAAGGGCACTTCACAACCTTCCACAAGCTATCAACACTCTCACACTTGTCACACCCACACCAGCTATCTATCAAACTAAAAAGCACTAACAACACTGCTCAATCCAAGGATTTATCAACTAACTGATCATAGCAAAGGTGAGTGTTTAAATAGGAGAAGGAGTCTCCATGAAAGGTGGAAGAGAGAGCTTATCCCCAAGGAAGGTAGCACAATTGATGGAACTGCCATACCAGAGAAGGAAGGGCGACACAAACTATGCCAACAACCAGGTCTGGAGTCATCCAGAAGGCCGACTGTTGGAACAAATTCACGCAATCAGGATCATTGCAAGTGTATAATAGACATTTAGCACTGACATCGCTAATAACTAATGTAGTCAGTTAGACAATCACTAAATATAGAAAATAGCCTCGCGACGGGGCATGAAATTGGATTGTCGTGGGAAACAGATGTACGTCCATGCTGGAAGCGCGACTGGACTGTTTACGACCACCATTAAGCACGTATATTAAGTCCACAGTCGCAATGAGGCATATAACTTAGGAAAAGTGGGTCAATTGGCAGCATAAGAGAGCATTTGTTCAGTATGAGCATGTTTTACTTGGACACATGACATATTAGAAGGACCAGGAGTGAAGGCAGTGACAAATTATTATGTAACAGATGCTCCCTAGAGTATGAAGCCCGAGAGAGTGGGAGGGGTGAAATGCTTTATGAAATTGACTGAGCTAGAACACCATCTGGAAGAACCTACAGGGGCATGTACAACTGATATCTCTGATAGTGAAATACATGTAGTCTAGGCATGGACGCAACCATCCAAAAGACATACGAACTAGGTCTGTGGTATGGACGCATCCACCTAGCTAATAATACCATGATAATGACAAAGGTATGGTCGTAGCCATCCATGAAGACTCAGGTATAGTCGTAGCCATCCATCAATGAGTCATGCAATCACGAATCAAAGCACGCAGCCTGAACATGTGTAATCTGAGTTCGGGGTCTTGAACCCAACCGACTATAGTACAAGTTCTGGCATGCGAATAGAGGTGCTGAAGTCAAGCATGATAGAAAGTTGTTTGATTACCGGTAGATAATGTAAACCGTTAACAAGCGCGAGAGAAACCACTAATAATGCCAATGGTTCTCAAGGTACTGTCCAGTACAATCCACAAAGTGTGAAGAATGAGCTGAAGTCGAACATTTGTGGAATCACCCAATCGACGACCAATGATGTAAGTTGACCGTCAGGCGCGAAGAACTTACCATTGAGGCATGCAAGCTCCAAGGTACCAAAAGGGATCTCTAGATCAATCTCCTGGATAATGAGCTAATGTCGACAGGAGATGACCTGTCATAGGAGGGCCATAATGTTTCCCCCATCAATGACACGAGACAAGGAACAAGTGGTAGATGGTGAAACAAAGTATCAGTGGAAAAAGCAAGGATGTAAACTGCGGAAGGATTATACTCTTGAACATGTTGGCGACACGACTTCGAAGGGTGGCAGCATTCAGGTACCAAGGCATCAGGGGCTGAATGGAAACAACATGGATCAGATGGAATGAGGCTAAATGACAACCCAAACCCATGGAAGGCCAAATGATGATGTATGTATATCCCAACCCGACAAGAAGAAAAATTGTCGATGTTCAAGAGTGACTAGCTGCCATAGACAATCAATGATGATTTCCAAATTTTCCCCCACCATTGCTCGCGAGTACCCCAATTATTTTTTAAAACAAGCTTGAAGGGGATAGCATGTGCTTGTAATATAAGTTCGACCTTCAGTCGAATCCAACCTAGTAATAGTTTAATGAGCCCTAGGGAGGAGAAGCTTGAGTCTCGTCATGGTGATGAGTCCAATGTCGTCAGGGTTTAATGAGTCCAACATAGGTAAAACTCGGAGTCTTTTTCATGTTTAGGGAGTTTGAAAAAGACACAAAAAAGAAAACTCCAGGGGGTCCTTTTTCGTAAATTTGTGTCTCTCGAGCCCGAAAAAGTATAAACGATACTCGAAAGAAACGTTTGACCATTACGATTAAGGAGTACTTTTCGTGGTTAGTGACCTCGACCCAAAAAAGTAGAAAAGCGATCAAAACCACAGTGTTTCATAACCAATAACGAGCTTGAACCGACAAAAGATCGGCAATCTTTTCACATTTACACAGTTGGAAAAGAGCTGAAAGCAGACCACCTCTCATTTCGTTTAACGAGTCGAAAGGAACAACTTGGCTATATTTTTGTCTTTTAAGAGGGAAAAGAGCATTAAAGACGACTTTACAGACCGAGTGCACACGAAGTATGACATAACTCTACGACCTGTAGTCCTGCACAAAACACGTCAAACGTAAAACCCATTTGACAAATGATTAATATATGCGGAAACATAGTTAGAAACCAAAAACTCCAATTAACCATGCAATAAAATTGGTAAATACCCACATTCTAAAGTGAAATTTTTAATATTTCAAAAAGTTACTATAAAAGGGGGGGTAATTCATTTGTTTTTACCAGTTGCACTGTTCATTTTACCACTGGAGCATTTGGAGCACCAACCAGAGCGAATTTCTCAAGCTGATTCTGGCCTCATTCGTTGACGGTTCGTCATGAAACTTCTACCAAGTAAGTAGACTTCTTCCTGCGCTTCATTTTAGTAGTCTTTTCATGTATTTTAACGTTAAGTACATAAGTTTAGATGGATTTTTGAGTTGGAGTCTGCCGCTCGGTCATCGCGGATATGCCGCTCGGGTCCGCGATGAATGAGCGTGATTTACACATAACGCTTTCTGATCTTCGCAAGAATATGAAGTATTCTCGCGATTACTATGAGAAAAATGAACTGTCAACTTCGCGCCATTGCGACTATTTTAAAAACAGTCGCGATGACAACATAAAACTAATTGTTTGTGCGAATTATGAATTAAAGTTTATAAACGAAGTTCTAACTCATCTTTTATCATCATGTGGAGCATCATGGCATTTGTTTGCCAGGAACAAACTCACGATGTTAACGATGAGGAACCTTTTACTGATGTTGGGTGTAGAAATGCCTTACGTGCGTGCGGGTTGCTAAAATTCTTCCTTACTCCGCACCTTCGAGCCCAACTCAATTTGCTAGAGCTGATAATCCGTGCATGGCACCCAACATATGGAAAATTCATAATTCGAGGCCGAGACATTGAGTTTGATGCTACATACATATATTTCCTGACCGGGTTGTCCCGTCGCAGTGAGAGGTCGATCCTAGAGGGCCAATGCCCCGGGGGTGAATTGCTAGAGATGTTGATGGCATGAGTGTGCCCTCGAGCATGCAAAATAAAGAGCGGGAAGGTGGAAATTCCGACAGTGGAAAACTTGGTTCTTCATGCAGTTCTCTCTATGGTAACAAGGGAAATAGGTTCCCAAGCCCAACACAAGGCATCGAAGACCCAACTCCGGTTGGCTCTCGAATGCCTTAATCTGACCATGTTCAACTGGGCGGAAACAGTGACAGCCAACATGAAGAGACAACTTACTAATTGTCATCGAGGAGAGACAAAAAAGTTTGGCTATGGGTCAATCTTGATCCCGATCATGCTGGAGCAAGTGTCGGCACTGCAGTTGCAAGATATGGACTTCGACGCGCCCAGACCGCGAGAGACCAGAGTCACACGGTGGGCACACGTTATGCCACGAGGAGGTGGCAGATGCCCAGTGTCATGGGGGACACTGTTCCATGAGTGGTTGGAGTGCCAGGCGATCTTTATTGAGGACTGACCATATGCTGGGATGGATTTTCGTGGAGATCCCGACATGCAGCTACCCCCCAGCGAGCAATGGGATGATGGCGGTAAAGCACTTGATCACTATTTTTTGTATTTTATTTTTTGGATTTTTTCATGCATATGTCCTAATGATGTACTCTATGGTATTTGCAGATGTGGGACTAGTGAGGCCTGTAGGATTGGCTCTGAAGGTGCGGAGGGACCCACAGGGTATCATAGAGCTAGCCTTGGCTCCTCCAGCTGGCGATTCGATAGAGACAGTGGCCCAAAATCTAGAGGGTCTGACGGTGGGGATTCATGATTACACGGGGATCGTGGAGGTCCCCATAGAGTTCCAGATTCATACAGTAGGGGTGATACCTAGGGTGCACCGATTGTTGAGACGGGTTGCATGAACGGTGATGTGATATAGGGAGCATAACCCACCACAGTAGACACCTAGGTTTTATTTCCTACTAAGTTTTTGAGAGACATGTGTCTCGGATGTACAAAGAACACAAACTCTATTTGGACATATAAATTTATTTTTTGAGCGCCTCGATGCGCCATGTATGCTGTTTTGACTACATGTTACGCAAATGTTTGTCTAATACATGGTTTGCTAATGCATCATTTAACATGTTTAACCGTCTTGGAATGTGTTGATATGTAATAAAATCAAAATTCATTTCTAACAATTTAACACGTAAATACAACCTTAAAATCCGATGATATCTGATGGAATAATGCCCATTAAGTTGGTGGACAACAAGCTGAGAGTCTAGATTCACAATCAATGCACGAATGTCGAGGTTAATAGCCTCAGTCAGTAACTCAATAATAGCACTATATTCAGTGACATTGTTTGTGGTAAAACCCAGACAAACACCTTGAAGGTCTACTAACTCATTGTAGATCACCCATGCCGCAAAAGATAGGTTGCATGTACTACGACAGGCACCATCAGCGAAACCAACGTTAGGTGTACTAGACATTTGCACACGAAGCAAAAAGACACAGTAAGCGGCAATTATGCCTACACACCAAGCCAGACATGAAAACACACACACACAACACACTTGCTGAGAACACACGTATGTACAAATCAGATTGCATGTGGTTCATGCATAATATTTTTTCAAATAAAGCCCATTTCATGGCTTATCTAGAGGGTTCCCTTCATAATCAACTAGCTCATAGACCCCTTTTTGCAAAACTCGCTTTACAATATAAAGCTCGTGCCACATAGGCTCGAATTTTCCTTCCCCCAGCTTATCATTCGCTTGATCATAAAGTAGGACTAAATCTCCCTCAACAAAAGAACGAGGATGGACAGTATGATCAAAGTGAGTTTTCACTCTCTTCTTCTGTGCTTCAATGGCTAGAGAGGCTAGTCGACGGGTCTCATCTAGTCACTCTAGATAGAGAAGACGTTCTTCTACCGGAGTAGTGTTGGGGAGTAATTCGACGGCTAATTTCAGAGAAGGGATCTCACACTCAATCAGAAGGGTAGCCTCCAGACTGTAAACCAATTGGAACGCGGCGAACCCAGTGGCATCCTTCACTGAAGTTCGGTAGTCCCATAAGGCGGAGAACAACAACAAATGCCAGTTGGACTTGTACATGCCAACGACGCGTTGAAGCATTGTAACTAGAACTTTGTTGACAACTTCCACTTGGCCATTGGCCTGAGGATATTACGGTGTCAAGCTATCATGCCGCAAGCCCAGCTAGGTTGTTAACTCAGTTAGCATATGGTTACGGAAATGTTTTCCATGATCAGTGACGATAGCCTAAGGGACTCCGAATTGTGAAATAACATGATTGAACAAAAATTGCACCGTTGTGTGACCGTCCTCGGATAATGTAGGCATCGCCTCGGCCCATTTTGTGAAATAATCAACGACAACGATGATATACCCATGCCCCCTGCTGAGCAAGGGTTACAGGTCGTATAATCAATGCCCCATTTGGAAAAAGGGCCGATAGTAACAACAAGGTGCAATGGAGTGAGAGGCGCCTGCAATTTTCGTTGGTAGATTTGGCACTCATGAGAAGAGTGGACGACAAGAATGCAATCCTTGAAGATGGAGGGCCAAAAATAACCAGCATGGAGAATCTTCTGAGCAGTGGCATATCCAGACATGTGACCACCAGAGGCGCCGGAATGGTAGTCATTTAGAACTGTTCGGCTTCCTCGAGTGTTAAACATCGGCGGAGGATAGAGTCGGTGCTGAGTCGGTACAAGGTGTCCCCAATAATGCGATAAGGTTGAGACTGACGACGAATCCGTCACCGAGCATACTTGGACAAATCAGAGCGAAAAGAGGACGTCTGAAGGTCGAAAATAATATCCCCGTACCAAGGATCGAGGGTACTAATCAATAACAGAGTTTCATCGAGAATATGGTCCTCTAACCGAGAGGGTGCGGTAACATATGGCAGAGAGCAAAGCAACTCAGCGAAGATGAGGGACTTCATGGACTTGGCGGTGGTGAACTCCAAGTCGAAATCTTGGAGGATGATAATCCACTTTGAGTATTTGCCCCCCAATAACTGACGTGACAAAATGTACGTCATCGGGTTGCAATCAGAAATCACCGTCATGGTATGCAATAGTATATAATGGTGGAAACGTTGGACGGCATAAACAACGGCCAATGCCAACTTCTCGGCATAGGCGTAGCCAGTTTCCGCATCAAGTAAATTGTGGCTAAGATAATAAACGACATGCTCAGTAGCATCATCATTGTCTTGAACTTGAACCATGTCGATGGTGGTACCAGCAGCAGCTAAATAAAGAGTGTAGTCCTGGTGATAATCAGGGGGACGTAACAAAGGACCAGAAACAAGGAGAGCCTTGAGGTGCTCGAAGGACTCTTGTGTAGTGGTATCCCAATGAAAAGGGGTGTCACATTTTAATAACCGCGTATAGCCTTTAGCCACTTCGGCATAATTTGGAATGAATCGTTGTAAAAAATTTGCTTTTCCCTGCAAACTCTGCAATTGCTGCAAAGAAGCAGGGGGAGGAAGATTTAGGATGGCTTCAAATTTAAGAGGATCCAAATGGATACCCTCTCGGGAGATGATGAACCTGAGAAGTCTGCCTGACTTGACACAGAAGGCACACTTATGCAGATTAAGCCAAATACGATAGTGTCTACGACGGAGAAAAATTCCGTGAAGGTGGGTTGGATGGTCTTGGCGTTTTACTGAATGAGCCAGAAGGTCATCCAGGTAAGGTTTCACAATGTGTCAAATATCATGAAATGCGTAATACATTGCGTGTTGGAAGGTGGCACCGGCATTTTTTAAACTGAAAGGGAGTTTCTTATAAACGAAAGTGCCCCACGGACAGATAAAGGCGGTCTTGTGCTGATCAACAGGGGCAATATTAATCTAGTTATAACTAGAAAATATGTCCATGAATGAGTATATTTCACTCCCGGCACACTCATCAATGAGCTGGTAAATGAAGGGTGTAGGGAAGTTATCTTTGGGACAGGCCCGATTAGTATCACGGTAATCAACACATACCCTGATAGTGCCCTGTTTTTTAGTTACAGGGACAATATTAGAGATCCAATCTGTGAGTGGGATGGGTAAATGAAACTGGCCTTAAGAAGCTTTTAAACTTCCACTTTAATAGTGTTAGGACATTCCAACACATAGGAAATAGTTAAGTATAACTTGGTCTAGTGTAGAGCTAGGTAAAATGTGTTTCTTTACTATGTACTTTTGTAACTTACAATCCGACGGTCACGATATGATCCGACGGTTCATTCTCTCCTTGGTATTACCGACACCTGATCTGTGGCTTAACACCCGATTGGTCCATGATCTATATTTAAATAGCATGGAGGGTCATTTGTAGGTTAACTGTTCATGAGAGAAACTTATGTAAAATTTCATTCTTTTATTAATAAATTGTTTGAAGTGGCCGCGTTGACTCAGGCCGTGGACTGTTTCCCTCTTTGAGGGTTTTAACCACGTCAAAAATATTGGTGTATTGATCTGTGATCTGTTTGTGAGCAGTGTCATTTGTGTTATGTCTGAAGAACTTACCCTGTAAATTCCTACATGGTATCAGAGCTATTTGAGGGTTGCGTCCGTTGGTGATCCAAATCTGAAGCCGGGAGAACTGCATCCGACTGCCGTTTCCTAGATCTAATGTTTCTGACAACTTTTGGGCCGAGAGGACTACTCTATTGTGTTAGAAGCATATGTTCTAGTGAAGAACCCCTTTCATTTCATGCGAAAAAGGTTTTTGGTAGCCCTAGCTAAGTCATTTTTGAGATCTGGAGGTATACAATGTTTATTTGCAGTTTCTGGTTATTTTCTCTCTGTTTATTATTTCGGTTTATTTAGCTTCTTTTTTTTTTATTACCGGATCTATACCTTTCATTTATGCGTATGCTCTTTGCCCTGCGACTCTGTGCGATCTGGGCAAATCAGAAATAGAGAGGAAGGATTTTTCTCATGTGTATGCTCTTTTCTGCTGCACCTTAGTGTGATCTTGGAAAATCAGAAACATTGAGGAA
>APFE030919982.1:25498-36107 GCA_000404065.3 Pinus taeda | reverse complement strand
TTCCTTCTCCTATTGTGTCATATTTGTAAATCCTTCAATCCTATCCCAAGTTGTTCTTAAGGGGGGATGTTAGGAAATAGTTAAGTATAACTTGGTCTAGTGTAGAGTTAGGTAAAGTGTGTTTCTTTACTATGTACTTTTGTAACTTACAATCCGATGGTCATGATATGTAGTGATCCAACGATTCATTCTCTCCTTGGTATTACCGACACTTGATCCATGGCTTACCACCCGATTGGTCCATGATCTCTATTTAAAGAGCATGGAGGGTCATTTGTAGGTTAACTGTTCATGAGAGAAGCTTATGTAAAATTTCATTCTTTTATTAATAAATTGCCTGAAGTGGCTGTGTTGGCTCAGGCCGTTGACTATTTCCCTCTTTGAGGGTTTTAACCATGTCAAAAATATTGGTGTATTGATCTATGCACCAGGGGTAGACGCTATCGAACAAGTTTAGCACCCAAATAGGTAGGTATATCATGCACCGCGATGGTAGGATCAATGTTGGGCATCTCTTCGTAAGACCAGGAAAACACGTCACAAAATTCGCGAAAAAGACCTGTATAAAGCTGGATCTCCTCCGGAGTACAAGTTACTCCAACATGGATGTGCTCAACAATCCCTAGTTTAACAGAGATGTCGATTGGCTGGGTTTGAGTGATGTTCCCCATATTCCCTTTAGAAGACACTTGATAGATTTGGATAGGTGTTTGAAGAGGTTGAGAGGGGAAACAAGAAGCAAATCGCTCGAGACAAGTAAGCATTTCTCGATGGTTAGGGAGAAATGAGGAACAATGGTGATGATCAGGCCAAGGGGGTTCCTCGAAAGACATAGTCTCAATGATCGCTTCATTAGAAGGAAAAAGTTCCTGTAAAGGGTCTGAAGAAGTGCTATATCCAAGCCAAGGGGGCTGCATGTATGAGTCGAGAGCTCTGCTCGAAGGAGCAGATTCAGAGGATGGAGTCGACACAGAAACAATTTCGACGTAGTTGAGCTCCGCAGGACTCAACGACATCTCATTGCCCCAAGATTCTATTTGATCCACAGAAGGAACAACCCATGGATCAGAGCGAATAGAAATCATATTGATAGGGGCAATGTTAGGAGGTGGGAGTGAAAAAACACCCATAAGGGCAAGATCTTTAAAGAGTCCAGCACCCACACTCTCGAAAGGAACTAAGGTATGCTCCACGAAAGGCACGTTGCCATCGGAGGAAGAGGCGAAGAAGGACAACTGGTCTACTATGATGATTTTCCCCTGATGAGGGAAACGAATGACACAGAATAGAGATGAAGCCACGACTCGCATGGCATATGTCCAGCTTCGTCCTAAAAGGAGGTTGTAAGCTAAATTGACATCGACAACTTTGACCTCCACTTCGACCGTCTTTCCTTCCAATGTAATGGAAAAGCATTGGAGTATACCATAAGGACGAGACTCTCTCCCATCAAAGGCTTCCATGGTCGTAGGAGACTGGCTCAGAGTCGGAGAACCAATAGCCTTCCAACAAGCAACAGACATTATGCAAGTAGAAGCGCCTTCATCAATGACGGTACAATGGATCGTTTTGGAATTGATGATGACTTGAATAAGGAAGGCAATTTGGTGAGGTAGTCTCAGTATATGATTGTCCAGGTCAAAAGTGATCAAATCTAACTCGGCCGGGTCAATGCCACTGATGGCCGATAGCAAAGACTCCCTCTGAGAGGGACAGCTCTGGAGAACTTCTAATGCAGACATAGCTGACGGAGCCTGGGCTAATTCCTCAATGATGCTATAGTGCTGAGCAACACGAGCATTGGGGTTGTACGAAGATTTCCGGAGTACGCATTTAGGAGGAGGTTGGATGATCGTTTCAGTGTTAGCTCGTTCAATATGAAGGGGCCCAAAACTAGATGGAGGAGCACTAGAGGGGACCTTAGGATCCTTCCTGGTAGGTGACAGATACTCTTTCGCCTGAGTACTAATGTGGATGGGAATCGTCCCAGCCATAAATACCTGAGAACCAAAGGGAGAAGAGGATTGAGATGGATCAACCACCATCTTAGTTTGTTGCGAGGAAAAAGGCTCTTTGAGCACGACAGGAGTTCCAGGGGCACCTTTCAGCAAACAACTAACTTCAAACCGCCTTAGGCAGTATTTGGTATAGTGATCCTCATCATAGTTAAGGCAAGGATACTTAGGCTTTCATTTGGCACCTTCCTCAGGTGGAGGTTTAAGGGAATCCTGCTTCAGTTGTTCAGCTTTATTCTTCCTTTTTCCTTTATTTTTCCCTTTCGAGGCTTTGTCTGCCATGGTGGACTGGACGACATTCACCTCGGAAGTATTACTAGCATTGTATACAGCCTGAAAAGTATTTTCATTTGAAGTATTCGACTTTTGCTTCCCAAGGTTCGCGAAAGATTTCTTAGAGGGTGGATTGACAGAACCGATGACACCGTCAACATATGGTGTTGGTAGAGCTTTGGAAGTTTCGGGCCTTGGAGCATCAGGAAAATAATCATATAGCATACCAGACTAGGAGTAAACCAAGTCAAGGTACCGAGCACGCACAATATCTTTCTCTTCAGTTACACATGCCCCCATAGCAATGTCCCGAGCTATCAGACTGACAAATGAAGTCGTAAACCAGTTAGTCAGAAGCTGATCGGGAATCCAAAACTTAATCAAACGGTGGCGTTGTCTCCATTCATGAATATGATTGGAGATATGTGTGGCCATAGTCTATTTTAAGGATATCAGGAGATGTGTGCCCATTTCATATTGAATCGGCAACTGAAAATGAGTTAAAAACACCATAGCTAACGAGTTAAAGTCCTGAAAAGATTCGCGAGCTAACTCAATATACCACTTAGCAGCAGAGCCAGTGAGAGTCCGTTGAAAAATGTGAAGTCAGATTGAATCATCAAGCCATGAGTTTGACGAGCACCATAGATGATACGTCATAACATGGGCCTGGGGGTCTTCTCCAGTTTTACCATCAAACTTGGGACAATCACTTGGAATTTTAGTTGGAATCGGCGACCAATATAGATTGTGAAGAATGGGATCATTTTTCAATTTGGACACGTCCAGTAATTCCGACGTCGCTAAAAAGGGAAACTGAGGATTAAAGGACATCTGAGGCCACGGGTAGGAGGTAGTACCAGAGTTCCACCCAGCTACTTGTTGCCCCCATTGGTTTTGTCCAGACGGATTTGGCCCATAAGGGTTTTGTTCGTATAAATTTTGCCTGTAAGGGTTATAGCTGTATCTGGACGGTTGACCCTGGATTTTCCCCCCAACATTCCACTGATTACCAACTTGGCTTGCAGGAGCAACATAAGGTTGCTGGAAATTTTGGTAAGGATTTACCTGCAGTTGTTGATAATTTTGATATGGGGAAAATTGAGTTTTCCCTTGGGATTGCTGGGTACCATAAGGCAACTGGGCTCCAAACCGAGCTTGGTAGCCAAGATGGGTTTGATAAGCAGGTTGAGATTTGGATCCAACCTGAATTTGAGGACTGGATTGGGTCTGGATCCCAGACTAGGGCTAAAAATTGGGTGGTGCTTGAGATGCAAGAATCATTTGAGTGCCCAATTGAGCAGGCCCAGATTGATGTCCCTTAGAAAACTGTGGCTGAGACATCTGGCTAGAAGGTTGACCTAGCTGAGATTAAGGTTGACCCACTTTCCCAGAAAGTTGAGCTTGCTGGGTATTGGGTTGTCCTTGCACCACTGAGGGTTGTCTTGACTGGCCGGATGGTTGAGCAGACTGGACAGTTGGTTGGCCTGGTTGATTTTGAGGCTGACCACTTTGTCTAGACGGTTGACTAGGTTCGATAGTGGGTTGGCCTTGTTGAATGTAATGTTGACCAACTTGCCCAGAAGAGTAGCCTTTCTGGACACCGGGTTGATCTTGTTGAATGTAAGGTTGTCCCAGATTACTAGAAGGTTGCCCGAAATAGGTAAAGGAAGAACCACCAAAGGCCGAAGGTTGTCCCTGGAAGGGTTGTCCTTGTGGGCCTCCAGGTTGCCCTCGATAAGGTTGTCTGTAAGACAGCTGACCTTGATAAGGTGGCCCTTGAAAATTCGTGGGTGGTGCTTGGTCACCATGATAAGTAGTGGTACCCCAAGCAACGGACAATGGAACCGTGACCTCAATCGCGGGTTGAGATGGCATAGGTCCGAGGTAATAGATATGAGCTCCGTGAGAATCATAATGATTAAATGGATTTTGAGGATCCAGATTCCGAAGAGCTTGTACATATTGATCATATTCCCCCTTGCTAGAATGGAACTAGAAGAAGGTGGGGCACTTAGTGTGGGATCAACAATTCCTGCCGTTGGGCCACAATTGGTAGGACTAGTAGAAGGTCCGGCAATAGTGGTGACCACTAAAGAAGCAATGGCGGTGTTGACGACAGGGGTTGGAGAAGCATGGTCAAAACAGATGTGATGGACACATTATGAATTTGAGGTGTAAATGACTCCGAAGTCAGAGGGACAGTACGAGACCATATGGAACTCGAAAGGGGAGACCTGGAACTAATGATGTCTGCCAAAGCATTATATCTTAAAGGAAATGTGACACCAAGGGAAGTAACACGGAAAGGCGAAGTTTCCGTGGGAATAGGTATTTCATTTTCTGACACAAATGATTCTTCACCGAAGACGGGAGTTGTCTCATCCATGTTGGAGGAAGACATCGGGACCAAAACACTAGGAGGAGTAGCATGAAAGTCTTCTTCAGAAGGCTCCCAAATGGGGTTCCAATTAATATCGTAAGACTCGTCCTCTGGGGCACAAGAGTTAAGCGGTTGGATACTCAGGATAATAGGGAGAGTATCACTAACAATCGAAACCTCGGGAGCAACAGAGGATGGAAACCCTTGTTCACTTGGAACGAGAGACGGGATTGATGATTCTACCAGGGTGATTCAATTCAAAATCCTAGGAAAAGTAACGAGAGAGAACCCTACTCAAACTAAACGCAAACAAGATCTAACAGGGTAAATGTGAAAATGGCCAAATAAATTTTAAGACACAGGAACAAAATTTTACCTTTTCATCTTTAAAGAGTCGAGAAAAGGACAAAAAGATGACTCTAGTCACCTTCGAATATTTAATGAGCCTGAAGTGACAAGTGCTTAGATGGACCTTTTCTTTTAGGGAGTCTGAAAAGGAACAAAAGTGACTACTCTGGAGAACTAGGCAAAAGGTTTACCAAACAACCTGTAAAACTGCATATACACCTTGGCAGTCATATGAAAACCAAGGACTTTCCCTATGGTAGTCAATCTTCCTGAATGTTGTGTTCGGTGCATTACAGTTTGCAAGGTGGCAGACATGGCTTCCTAAGGATATGGGATGATAACCTAGTGGGGTCTCCCAACATATACACGATGGTACATGGGAGCACAATTCCGTACTAGACCGCTATTGAGTCACAGAAGGAGGAATCACCCAATCTTGAGTGAGAACAATAGTGACTAGGTTTAACGACACCGGAGCACGTCTTTAGCCTATACCTCTAAGAAATGAGCGTTGTGTTCCAAAGCGTTGTTAGATTTATTCAGTTCATTTTAAAGTTGATCTTGAATTATGTTTCAGTTTTCAGGCCTTACCGTATGTATACAACAAAACCTAGGATGTAGCTAGAATGAATGAAATATCCTTTTACTTCAATGAACACCTACCTACGGGAGGGTAGAGAGATCATTCCCAAACCAAGAAAACCAAGATGAGCAAATGCAATTACACAATGCATACAGACATCAATTCCTACAGTGCATGGGTACTACTAATGAGAGATTTTATCATTCGTTTTCCAATATGCAACCTTGAAATGCAAATTCACTTTCACTTTCGCACACTAATTGAATGCAGTCTTTTGATTTTTGATTTTTTAAATTCAAAGAAACAAACAAGAAAGTGTGAAAGAACAGGTTGATCCAAACAATCGTGATCTATGTTCGGTAGTGAAAAGAGATCGAATCAATACCAAAGATTGGTTCAATAATTGTGACTAAAAATCAACTAGAAACAAAGAATGAGAAAGGCTTAATCAAACCAACAAGAAAGCTATAAACGATCTTGAGAAAATCAGCAACCAAGCCAACGATTCAAGAAACTTGAAATAATGAACTAGGTCACATAGGCAAAAATGCAAGATTCATTCAACAAAGCCAAAGAAAGAGTGCCTCAACCATAAACAGTGAAAAACAAATGACTAAGCAAGCAAAAAAGGTAAGAGGTCAATAGGACTGGCAAACTCAGGAGGTAGAATTGAGAAAATCAATTCTACAGGTATCGTTGCAAGGACAACACTACCAACTAGTGCTCATAAGCAGCTAGTTCCCGCGATGAACCGATTTCAGGAGTTGTCGCGACTGTGTGACGTTATTCAGCGACGCACAAGACTTTACAAAAGAGTGAGTGCATCGTCAGTGTGATTGTTAAACTATGTTCCACGATGATGTAAAAAACAAAGGCAAACGAGCCAAAAACTCCCAAACAAAAACCAGCCAATCTAACAAACAATAGAGGGACTTCCCAGATCGATCTAGGTGACCCAAAAGACTGATAATTTATCCCCAAAAGCCAAGAGAGACCAAATCAAAATCAAAACAAGAGCAAAGAGAAGAACATAGGACAGACTCCCCAACGGAGTCACCAATTTGTGATGCAAGAAAGTGTTTCCTCTGTGGACAGAGGCAACCCCTCTAGCCATAGAGTGGGTCTAGTCACAAACAAGGACAGATCAACAATAGTTTTCCTTAAACAGTCATAGTTGGAGGGCTACCTCAACCGGTGGTTGATGGAGTTCCATTGCGCTGCTCCAGCTTCCGCTTCCTTATCCTTAATGAGTGATCAACTTGAAGCAATGCAAAGGAAATACAACAAAGCACATAACCGGAAAACAACAATGATCTATTTACTCACAAAGTCAAGAAGTCATGCGTTGTCCAGTAAATTACATACAAGACATAGGAAAACATCATTTATTGTATTAATAATGGAATAAGAGAAAGCTTACAACCAAAGTCTTGACGTCACAAGCCTTCTCAGAGGAATCCAGCCAGCATGTTTTTCAAGCATTCACTCTTTGAAGATGGATCTCCCAACATACAAAGTCTCTCCCTCACTCATAAGTTTTATATAAAGTCAAGGGCGCTTCACAACCTTCCACAAGCTATCAACACTCTCACAATTGTCACACCCACATCAACTATCTATCAAACTCAAAAGCACTAACAACACTGCTCAATCCAAGGATTTATCAACTAGCTGATCATAGCTAAGGTGAGTGTTTAAATAGGAGAAGGAGTCTCCATGAAAGGTGGAAGAGAGAGCTTATCCCCAAGGAAGGTAGCACAATTGATGGAACTCCCATACCAGAGAAGGAAGGGTGACACAAACTATGCCAACAACCAGGTCTGGAGTCATCCAGAAGGCCGACTATTGGAACAAATTCGCCCAATATGGATCATCGTGAGTGTATAACAGAGATTTAGCACTGACATCGCTAATAAGTAATGTATCCAATCAGACAATCGCTAAATATAGCAAATAGCCTCGCGACAGGGCATGAAATCAGACCATCGCGGGAAACAAATGTACTTCCATGCTGGAAGCACGACTGGATTGTTTACGACTGCCGTTCAGTGCGTATATTAAGTCCACAGTCGCGATGAGGAAGATAACTTAGGAAAAGTGGGTCAATTGGCAGCATAAGAGAGCATTTGTTCAGTATGAACATGTTTGACTTGGACACATGACACAGTAGAAGGACCAAGAGTGAAGGCAGTGACAAATTACTATGTAACAAATGCTAGATGGGTTTTCTGGGTATAACCAGGTGGCTGTGGATAAAGAAGATCAGAAGAAGACTGCATTCACAACTCCTTGGGGAACCTTTATGTATGCTAGAATTCCTTTTGGGTTGATGAATGCAGGTGCTACATTTCAGAGGGCTATGGACATTGCTTTTGTGGGAGATAAGTTTGTAGTGATATACTTGGATGAAATCATTGTTTTCTCTAAGTCTGATGAGGAGAATCTGGACCATCTAAAAAAGACTTTTGGGAAATGTAGAAGATTTGGGCTTTCCTTGAATCCTAAGAAATCCATGTTTCTATGGATGAGGGCAAACTGTTGGGGCACATTAATTCTAGAGATGGAGTGAAGATAGATCCAGCAAGGGTGCAAGCCATGCAGAAAAAACTTTGCCCAGGAGTAAGAAGGACATTCATAAATTTCTGGGAAAAATAAACATTTTAAGGAGGTTTCTGTCCAATTATGCAGAAATTGTAAAATAAATTACTAATATGTTGAAGAAAGAGAATGAAGTGCATTGGACCAAGGAAGCCAGAGAGTCATTCTCTAGGATTAAAGAAACATTGCAAGCTGATCCAGTCCTAATAATCCCTGATTATCAAAAACGTTTCCAAGTTTTTTCATTTTCATCACCTAATTCAATAACTGTTGTCTTGTTGTAGAAAAATGAAGAAGAAAAAGAGCAACCAGTTGCTTTCTTTAGCAAGATTCTCAGAGATGTTGAACTAAAGTATAATATTCTTGAAAAACAGGTATATGCTTTGGTAAAAGCCCTAAAGGCCTTCATAGATCATTGTTTATGTGCCAAATGCTGTAGTAAAGGATGTCGTAGTTCAGAGTGATGTAGAAGGCAAAAGAGGAAAATGGATAGCCAAGATCCAAGAGTATGATTGGGACATAAAGCCCACAACGCTGGTGAAAGGGGAAGTATTGGTGAAGATGTTGATAGAGTCAAACTTTTAGGCATTGGGAATCAACTTGCTGACACCTGTGAATGAAGAAATAATTGAAGAAGGTGAAGAAAAATTAGACTCAATTATGAAGACCAGGTATAAGTTTTTATGTTCAGAATGGTACAAGCACATAGTCCATTACTTGTGTTTCCTCTCTTGTCCTCAATCTTTGGATAGAACAAAGTATAGAGCATTAAATATCAAAGCCCTGCCATATGTGATTGTTGAGGGCATATTGTATTAGAAGGATCCTATAGGAATTTTGTTGTTATGTTTAATAGAGGATGAATTTACAGAGACCATTAAAGATTATTATGAGAAGTTATGTGGAGGACATTATAGTTGGAAGGCTACCACACACAAAATCCTCCAGGCAGGGATTTATTGGCCTACTTTATTTGGTGATACATATAAGTTTGTCAGAAGTTGTTAGAAGTGTCAGCTTTTTGCTGAGAAGAGGAGGTTAGCTCCCTTGCCTCTGATCCCAGTCTTCATAGAAGAACCATTCAGACAATGGGGACTGGACTTTGTTGGAGAGATTAACCCACCTTCAAGTGGACAGTACAAGTGGGTTATCACAGCTACTGATTATTTCACCAAGTGGGTAGAAGATATACCTACTAAAAGGGCAAATGACTAGGTGGTGATGAAGTTCTTAGAGGAGAATATTTTCAGAAGATTTGGATGCCCTATCAAAATCATAACAGACAATGCTCAAGTCTTCAACATCTTATCATCTATAAGGAAATGGATTAGCTGAATCCACCAACAAGACTTTGATGAAGATCCTTAAGAAAACTATTGCAGAGAACCAAAAGACTGGGATTCTAAGTTAAAATATTCTCTATGGCCTGCTAGAGTGACTACAAGAAGGTCCATAGGCAAATCACCTTTTGAGTTAGTGTATGGAACTCAAGCTCTGTTTCCAAGTCAGCCTGTGATTGCAATGATTCAGGAGGAAAAGGAAGAGCCCAATGCTCTGATAAGAAGAATGAATAAGGTAGTGGAGTTGAGTGAAAACAGAGATAAGGTAAGAGACAACTTGATTATGTATCAATCAAAGATGAAGAGTATTTTTGACAGAAAAGCTAGAGAGATTGATTTTAAAGTTGGAGACCTGGTATTAAGGTGGGATACTAGAAGAGAAGATAAGGGTAAACATGGAAAGCTTGATGCTCTCTAGTATGGCCCATTCCGAATTACATAAGCAAGGACAAATAATACATTCTTCCTGGAGAATCTTGATGGTGAATCTCTGCAGCTACCTGTCAATGGGAAGTACCTCAAACATTACTTCAAGTTCTGAAGCATAAGCATCTTGTCGTTGTAGATACCGAAGTGAATCCATTGTACAAATTCAATAGAAGTTTAATTGGCTAAGCAATATGTGACTCCATGCCCGAGGTGAAGGCACTGATCTGCGGTTCTTAGTGCTTCTGTGGCAAAAGCACTATCCCCAGGTGGAGCCAGATGTTGTAGCATCCATTGTCCTTTTAATTTTATTTTCAGTTTTATTACAAAAATGAATCAAATATTATGTTGTAGAAAATTAAGGGGAAAAGTGAAAATTTGAAAGAAATAACTTATTTTATTTTATTGACGGCTTTTGAATGTGAGAAACCCATTGATCTAGATTTAAACAGGAACGCAACAAATTATAAAGATAACCATAAACACAAAGATGCAACGGAAATAAAACTTCATTTCATTACTGTAAAATACTAAAATATGCTTACAAACAGAAATGGAAATAAACCAACTAGGGCGATGGTAGCTTATCTATGAGAAGATATGTGGCGGCTACATGCCTCTGAACTATGTTACAATGAGGCTT